>SKCR01043384.1:0-48227 GCA_019454045.1 Zanthoxylum bungeanum | reverse complement strand
GCAAAAAGGTTAGACCTGAGGGTATTTTTCACACTCATTTTTTTGTTTTTTTTATTTGTATTATCTATTGAGTATTGCTTGCATGATTGTCATGTTGAAATGCATGTTGTGGCCTTTGAGTAGATAAATATGCATGAATTATTAGATGTTGTATGTTGTGGCTTTGGAATAAAATGAGAGATGTGTCAACTCTCGCGGTATATCGGATGGAAACCCGGACATAAATTTCATAGCCGATTCCGAATGGACGGTAGTATGATCTGTACTCGGGATACAACTCCACGTACCGCTTGAGTAAACAGCACCCTCTTTTGTTTTGTGTTGCTTTGGTTTATTTATTTTTTCGTCACTTGAATTCTGCATATTGCTTATTTATGCATGATTCAATCGAGCGCATGGGCTTAGTAAGTGGAATGAAAGATCCCCTATGGGGAGGGGTTAAAGCCCTTTACCACGATGCTTTGCCGCACCGGTTGATGTGTGTTTGGTTGAATGCAAGATACGTTCAATCGGGCATACTAAGTTTGATATTATTGCTTTTAATTCTTTGAATGCATGATTCAATCGAGCGCATGGGCTTAGTAAGTGCAATGAAAGATCCCCTATGGGGAGGGGTTAAAGCCCTTTACCACGATGCTTTGCCGCGCCGGTTGATGTGTGTTCGGTTGAATGCAAGATACGTTCAATCGGGCATATTAAGTCTGATATTATTATTTTTAATTCTTTGTATGCATGATTCAATCGAGCACATGGGCTTAGTAAGTGCAATGAAAATCCCCTATGGGGAGGGGTTAAAGCCCTTTACCACGATGCTTTGCCGCGCCGGTTGATGTGTGTTCGGTTGAATGCAAGATACGTTCAATCGGGCATATTAAGTCTGATATTATTATTTTTAATTCTTTGTATGCATGATTCAATCGAGCACATGGGCTTAGTAAGTGCAATGAAATATCCCCTATGGGGAGGGGTTAAAGCCCTTTACCACGATGCTTTGCCGCGCCGGTTGATGTGTGTTCGGTTGAATGCAAGATACGTTTAATCGGACATACTGAGCTTGACATTGTTGTCTTTATTCTTTGTGTTGCATGCATCAGGTCTGGTTCCGTTCGAACGCGTTCTCGAACGCTACACGAACGCGAACCTTCTGTTTACCGTTCGAACGCGTTCTCGAACGCTACGCGAACGCACACGCACTTTCTTAGTCTCATCATGCATCAGGTCTGGTTCCGTTCGAATGCGTTCTCGAACGCTATACGAACGCGAACCTTCTGTTTACCGTTCGAACGTGTTCTCGAACGCTACACGAACGCACACGCACTTTCTTAGTCTTATCATGCATCAGGTCTGGTTCCGTTCGAACGCGTTCTCAAACGCTACACGAACGCGAACCTTCTGTTTACCGTTCGAACGCGTTTTCAAACGCTACGCGAACGCGTACCCACTGAACTGAGTCCTTTTCATCAGATTTCATACATAGTTTTCCTAGTAGCTATCCCCACATGTATGAATACAATGTGTTTAATGTATTACAATTCATATACCTATGTCATGATAACATTTGAGTATTATTTCTTGTGGTATATCGGATGGAAACCCAGACATAAACTCCGTAGCCGATTTCGAATGGACGGTAGTACGGTCTGTACTTGGGATACAATTCCACGTACCACTTGAGAAGGTGCTCACATGTGTGCCTGTGTGGTTAGTATATGTGCTTGTGTTTTCTTGAATATAATATGCCAATGAAGTTGTATGTTTGTCGCTCCTTTGATGTACTTCCAAACATGCAATCTTAGATGTGAAATATATGTGTAAGTTTTATTTCGTACATGTGAATTTAGAAGCATGATACTCTTGGAAATAAGTGCTACTTAAGCCTGATTAAATTATTACGTAAATCCTTTCATTACAAGTGGCATGAGTAAGGGACCATTCCGAACCCAACGGTTTGAGGTCTTCCCTTGCGAAGGGTGAGTGCGGCCTTAAATCTCATTTTCCCGGTTCACACCGGGTGGCGACTCCATTATTCTCCGGTTTAGTCCCCCGTGGCTACTCCGTACTCCCGACCGGGCGCGAGCCCGGGACAGCATACGTCGCCCAGTTTCTGTGTCCCACAGTGTTGAAGTCATAGCCTGTTTAAGAGCTACAAATGCTGCTTCTGCTTCCGAATTCCATTTGAAATTGTCTCTCCTCAATAAACCAGTCAGCGGACGTGCAATCATCCCATAGCCTTTTACAAACTTTCGATAGTACCTATAAGCCCAAGAAATCCTCTTAATTCTGAAACGTTGGTGGGTTGAGGCCACTGAGTCATTGCTTCAATCTTCTTTTGATCAACTTTGACCCCTTTGTTTGTCACAATGTGCCCTTGTTGCTTGATTTTTGACAATGCTTTATCAAAATCAACACAGTTCGTAAGTCCAAATCGAGCCCATAATTCCTCTGAGAAAATTTCCCAAGTAACAGCCCGCCTTTCCTCTTTATAAGATCGATTAAGCCATTGCCACCATTGATTTGCTTCGCCTTCTAGGTGAAATGAAGCCAATGCCACCTTTTGGTAGTCCGCAGTACCCTGAAAGTCAAAAAATTGTGATGTTCGGTCAAACCATTATGTAGGGTCGTCCCCGCTGAATCGTGGAAATTCCAATTTAGCGGTGCCAGCAACGAACGGTTATCGGCTCCCCCCACCGGCTTCTTCGCGGTTACTCCTGGAATAATTGTTTCCATCGGCTTGTGGAGATGATGCTCTACTAGAGAGAATTGCTGCAGATAATTCTTTGAAGGAGTCTTCCAAGCGTTGGAAACGTTCATTAACAGAGATCTCTACTTGTTGCACGCCCGTTTGTACGCCATCGAGCCCTTTTTCAAGAGTCTCAATTCGTTCTTTGTTAGTTGTCATTCTGAACCTAACGCTGATACCAATGATAGGTCCCAATCAAGCGATAAATAGAACAACGAATAAAATGCTCTCTTAGGGTGAGAGAAAACCTCAATTTACTTAATAATTCATATCCCTACTACAACTCTAATTGAGTCTATAAATAATACACAAATAATCAAATAACTGAACCCATTAACCAAATAACTGAAACCATTAATAAACAGAAACCACTAACCACACAACTGAAGCCACTAATACCATAACTTAACTAGTGACTCCTAACTGACACTACAATTAACTGAATTAGTGACCCATGCCCTTTTTGCTGTACACGTGCTTGCTGACTTCCAAAGCTTGACCAAGTCTTCTAAGTCATGTCTTACTTTCTTCACATGTTAGCCACTTGTTGTTCTTAGGACATGTGTCCCTCACCCAATATAAGGGACTTTGGCCACTCGTACCCTTTTAGAACGCCAAAGCTTATCAATATATTCTGGAAAAGTACGGGCTCTTGTTAATGACTCGCCGAAGTTGGTGGTGGAAATATAGATGAGTAATGATATTTAATTTTTTTTATTCTTTTTAATTCGTTTTCTTTTGCTTGATGTTGGCATAATTTTGCACCGAGATTTTACGTGGGTTTACAAAGATGGGTGCACTTAGTAAATGCCAAATATTCTTTCTGATTCCGGAATACGGCCCAACATTTTCAATCGCTTACACTCTGACATGCTGTTGGGCCTCATAAAGCAAATAACATAGATCCGTTAAATCGAACCCGACTCACACTACCTGAACCGACCCGCAAGGCCTTTCCAGCGACCCCTCTTCGTCTGATTGCAAACGCCATTAAGCTTTTAAAATTCCAACACTTGAATTCAAGGTCTCCACTTTTTTTCAGTGATCGGTTTCAATCTTCGACAAAAAAATTTGGTAATTTTATTAACCTAGTTGTTGATTCTTAGTTAATTAATGTTTAGCTTTAAAATTTCAAAATCTTGAATCCATGTATATGTTTTATTTGATTAGTTTTTTTCTTTCAATATTTTTATATTCAATTACCGTCTCCGATCTTTCCTTTTTTTTTTTTTTCCCTCAGCAATAAAAAAAAAAAATCTCATCTATTAATTTTTAAACTTTTTTATATTTAGATTTTTTTCGTGTTCTTTATTCATAAATCCCTTTAAATTTAATTGATTTTGGTCTGTAATTCATTATATTTTTGAATGATGTATTTTTTTGTAGTTAATTTAGTGTCAATTTCTTTCTTAGGATTAATTTTTTGTCCTTTTTGTATTTAAATTTATGTCTTATTATTTTCTGTTAAATATTAAAGAACCAATTTTTATCAAATTTTTATTAATCTTGCATCAATTTGGCTCTTGTAGGAATTTTAAAATTCATGCTATGAAGTTTCTTTTTAGTCTTGAGAATGATCTTTCATGAACCTTATCATTTATTCACTTTACATAGATAAATTATTTAGCTGTTTGATCATTATTCGTTTATTTTGGATATCCTTTGAGTCTTAGGTATATAATTTCCTTTATATAATTTTAACTTTTGTTTTTTGCTTTTTATCTATTTGTATGTTGACATAAATGAGTTTCTATGCTGTTATAAGGCGTTGCCTAAGTGGCGCTTGGACGGGTCTTTCAAACAGTCGCTTAGCGGCTATAGGCGACACTTGGGTATTTTAAGTTATGATTCTTTATATATTAGATAAAATTATGCATGTTTGACTCGTCAACGGTCAACCAGCACTTTGAGCGGCCCTTGGGTGGGTTGAACTACCAAAACGCCTTGCTCCACCTACTGCCTTTGACATTAGCAATGAAATTTTTTCAAATCTTTTTGCTTTTTGGTTTGTTTTGATATTTTATTCTATGTTGTCCAATTAGTAAAAAATTTATTACAAATATCTCTTGCTTAACCTTATAGTACTTCTAGTTTATATCATGAGATGACTATATTTCTTTCATCGTTCAAAACTCTGATTGCTCAATAATCTCCATGTTTCATCTAGTGGCTTCCATTTAGGAAGTAGAAGAAAATCTTTCTTTGTTTGGTGTATCTTAAAGTAAATTGAAACTATGATGCCTGTCAAAGTGCAAAAATGTGCGTGTAGATTTCTTTTTTCTAGACTAGTTGTTATCATGAATTATAAGTTCATTTTTAGTTGATGTTTTTGCTGAATTTTGAATTTTAAACCACAGTTAATGGATGACATGGACATTGATCGGGTAGTGGAAATACCTGACACTCCTGATAGACCAGCTGCACGACATATTAATGTTGGGGATTTTGGTGGGAATGAAAGAAAGTTATCAGTGGTTGGATGCTTGAGAAATTCTGATTTTATGGATGAAGAATGCTTGAATCAGCCGAGGGCCAGAAGTCGGATAGTCAATGAAAATGGGCACAATCAAAGCCTTCATAGACATCATCCGGAAAACTACAACAACTTCGATAAAAGTGAGCAATGCAGTAATTTTATTTCTCTTCCAACAGAAGACTATTCATATGCTTCCCAAAATGCTTCTCTGTTTAGGAGAACAACAATAGACAAGAATTCTAAGCATGAGACCTGGGATTCTATTGGAGCAAAACACATGGATAGAGGGAAACAAACATGCTCTAATTCTCCTTCTAAATCATCTGCTTTTCGAGAAGATCATGCTAGGGTAGGTTTAACCGAACCGAATGGGTGCTCACAAATGCTTGAAATGGCTTTACCGTGTGGTAATTCGGAAAATCTTCCGGCAAAAGAGATAAGGGAAGAACAAACAGCAGCCAATTGTAGTTCTTCACATTGGCCCCCAAATTTTCCAATGAAGTCATGTAGTTCCACTAAGGGGAAGGAAAAAATAGGATATAATACTAGTAACGGTGTTGATTCATTTTTTGGTCACAGGAAAGTTGTTGATCTGTCTGGTGGTTGTCAGCATAACAATGACAAACAAATGTCTGCGTCTCATCATTCTTTAGTCTCACCAAGAGTCAATCGGCAGAAAAGATTGGTTCGAAATGGTTGTATCTCTCCACATAATATAGAGATTAAGGCTAAACAATTAGCTGAACATTCCCAAAACTGTTCCAAAGATGTTGACCACAATCCTTCCTTGGATGCGGTTTTCAGTGGTCCATGTACTATAGACATCAGTGATATAGTTGCAGAAGATAATGATCGTTGTACATCTAAAGGGATAATGATGCATCCTTCCATGTTAAAGGAACGTGAACCAAAGATTACTAATTTGTCTAGCAGGTAAACTTTTAATGCTGTTTCCTTAAGTCATATGATCATTTTCTTTATTGTATAGACGTCTGCTATTTATTCTTTCTTACATGCAACTGATAAACCTCGAAATCTATTAAAAAAATGTAAAGGTGTTATACTGCCTGTACATTATCCTTCTTGTGTGTGCTGCATGTGGGTGTGCTACGTAAGGTAACCATGGTTTTTCTGTTTTTTCTTATATTTAATTTTTCTGAAAGACTGACTTTTCAGTCATAAGGTCATTCATTGGTTTGTTGTACATGACTAATTTTATTTGCTTTGACTTCTGTTAACTTTTTTAGTTTATTTTATAAAAAAAGGTTGCTTATTTGCTCTCTCTATGTAGTGATTGATATTCACCGTTCTTAACCCTGAAAAACAAAATTAAGTGCCTAATAGTGATATAACGTGCCCATATCTGTGAGACTGTGACCTTGCTAGTATAGTATGCTTAGTCAATGTATTGGGCTATGGTTATTAGAGAATGTTATATCTGCTTTTGCTTAATGTCTCATGGCCTAACCAAATTTTGAAAATATCCAGTTCACTTGGGAAAATCCTGTTTCACCTTGAACGAACCTGAACCACAGGGAAATGCATCTTCACAACATTAAGAACCCTGATTGTAAACCCTCTGATTTGAATAAAAAGTAAATGCTTTTGTGTTTTTCATGCCCAATAGTCAATGCTTTGCTATTATTTTCCGCAAGAGAAAATTTAATGTTGCAGAAAACAATGTAGTTTGCTTTGATGGAGTAAGGTCTGGTCCTAATATTTGCAAGCAGGTTAGAGGGTTTCTGTGATTCTCTGTGCATATTACCTTTTTCTACACTTTAACTATTAATAAGGCCCAGATTTCCTGATCATGTGACTTCTAACCTGTTTGAAGTATTTGCTCAGTTGAAACTTATCCTTCCGAAAATAAATACGTGACAGACAATAAAGACTTCATCCATTTTTGCTGATGCTGCTGAAATACTTGGCGGATCAGCTTGTGTTAACTCTAATCTTTTTTTTGTGCTCTAGTCCTCCATCTAATCAAGGAGAAGTTAACAGAAATGGCCATGCCGCCGGCTGGAGAAGTACGCGCAATCATTCAAAGAAAGTCGATCACCTATTACCTGATTCAACTGTACTGCAATCAGGGAGAAATGATGATCTGGACCAAATAAATAAATCATGTCGGGTTGCTACCACTGTCACTAAAAGGCAAAAGAAACACGAATCAACTTCAAGTAATCGTGGACAAAGTTCTCAAAAAATTTCTCATGACTCAGATATTGTGTTTCTTGGTTCATCTGGGGAATCGTCTAGGTCAAGATCATCCAGAATCCAGAGTTGTCGACATCAGAGCATTTTGGATATTGATGATTTTTCACCTGAAATGAGTTACTGTGATTCTCAAGGAATAGATTACTCTAATAATGGCGACTCGGATGCCATTGCTAGACAGCTCGAAGCAGATGAGATGTTGGCTCTTGAACTCCAAGAACAGTTGTATCATGAGTCGCCGGTATTTGATGGTGCCGAGGTTGGTTCTCTTATTATGATATGTTTCTTATTATGATCTGGTCATTCGATGCTTTAGATTATAATAGTTCTTGTTCTTGATATTTTAACAGATTGATGAAAACCTTGCAAGGGTGCTGCAGCTAGAGGAGGATGCACTCCGTTTTTCTAATCGAAATCACCATGGATTACAATCTGTAAGTATCCCACCAAACATAAAAGGAGATCACGTAGTCAAAAAAAGCTTCAAAGCTTCTGGAAAATAGGAAGCAACAAGATTTTGAATTTTAACCGGGTCGTAGTTGTAGAAGCCCAAGAATGCAACTAAAACTAAAGCAAATCACATCTTCATGCTATAGAAAATTTCAGCCATTTTCGTAAAACATGGGATCACTTTTTTCCTTTTTTGGTTAGAAGAACAGATGATTATCTTTGAACCAATGTATTAAGAGAACAACATTGTTAAAACTAAACAAGTAGCAAGACTCTAAAGCAAATTCCCGACTCTTGAACTTAGGCTTGAGTGCCTGCAGTTGGGGTCATATTGGCATTGAATTGTAATTCTGAATCCTTTTGGCAAGCTTCGTCAAGTCATTTGTAATTTGCACCCTACTGTATGGAATTCTATTTTCTTAAATGTATTTTTGTATAGCCATATAATATTTGGTTCTTCATATTTTATCATTCATTTCTTTTCAATTGTTTAGAACAGTTGCTATTTCATTGTTCTACTAGTAGTCATATTTTCTCCGGTATTGTATAAATTGCATCCTTTAATGTTATTTATTCTGTATTTTACATAGAGGACCTCATCAAGTTTATACAGACTGCCTCGGTCACAACTCTTGCAGAATGCTTCAACTAGGGGAGGAGCTCAAGCCCGAGTTCAAAATTCTGCCGGAGTTGCACAGTTGAGGAGTCGCTTTCTCAATCGATCTCGTGCTTCACCATCCAGAGGAAGAAATTTTCGGTTTCCTTTGGAAATGGATTTGGACATGGTATAATTTCTTTCCTTCTTTCTGTCTTTTATTTGTGGTTTTCTTGTTTTCTGTTTCCACTGCTGCAAATTTAAGTGATGGACTGCAAATAGAAGAATTGTTTGACAGTTAGATGTACTAAATATCATTTGCACGTATGTTAAAATTGTCCATTGCCATTTTAATTGTGATGGAATAGTTTTATTTGTAGATTCATGTGTTCAAGATTTCAAATTTAGACTTGGATAAACTTCAGTTATTCTGGCATTGCATAAATTGGATAAACAAATAAATGAATAAATTGATGGTCTTGTATGCTTCTGCCAAAGATCATGGTAATATAGTTTTAGGCTTTTAGCTACATTGATGAAGATACATGTTGTTGTCCATAATCTTGACAATATTTCACTGATAAAGGTGTAAAAGGCTATATATTTTTACAGTGTTTTAAAACGCTCTAGGCGCTAGTCGAGCGGCAGCCTAGTGCCTGTGCCTAGGGCACCTACACGGGGCCTAGGAAATTAGTTGGCAGATAGTTAAAAATCTAATATTTTCCATCATCATAAATAATCCAAATGATTCAAATTTAACCAAAATGTAATAAAATATAAAATTAACAACTAAAGTTAAGTCCACAATCAGAGGCCAAACTCTAAATCCAAAAAAAAAAAAAAAAACAATAAAACAAAGTTGGAAGTTACTAAATCTTCTAATCCTCCTCTAATTATTCTTCTCCATTTCCTTCAAGCATATGTTCTTCATCCAATTCAAACTCAATATCATTCTCCTTAATCAAGTTCCCTTAATTCAGCATTCTTAGCACTTTTCTGAGGTTGCACCATTTCATCTGGCCCAGACGCTTCTCCAACCATATTGCAAGTAAGCCCTGAACCGGGCTCTACTTCTTCATCATCACCACCCTCAACGATCCATCCTTGTGCATTACTAGCATTTTTTGCTAGTAATACATCCAATTTCATATCACTCTCCCTTTTGTGCTTGTTCTTTAATTTGGCATTAAAAGAAATAAAGACTAGATTGTTTAACCGATTCACTCTCCCTTTTCATTTTTTCCTCAAAAGTGCTACAATTTCATTCACACCCGGATGAACTAGTAGTTAATAAAAGGATTATTTTTGCCGTTTTTTGCAAGTTAGGTGTATGATATCCATACGTACGCCACCATACAATTACAAATAAATATAAATAATTTAAATGAAATATACTAAGTATTAACATATATATAATATGCTAAATAATTAAAGTATTCACTTTGTTTTTACCTGGATTAAAAATATCAATAGATACCCCACATGCTTTTGCCGCCACTGCTTTACCAAAAGCATCATCTTTTGTCTTATATGAAGCTAACTCCCAATTATGACCTTACTTTGCATATCAATGTCATTGGGAAAGAAAACCCACACAACTGTGAATACCCCATCCATTATAGTCACATCATATTCAATGCTTGTATCCTTATAGTAGTAGTAAGGATTTAATAGATAAGTCGTCGCATGCAATGGAGTATCAAGCCGACCTTCGATTTTAATATCAATAATCTCAAAGATTTGCCAATAATTATTCTCAATATTGTTTAATGCCTCCTTTATCTCTTCCTTTACCTTCTTTAGCTTCCATATACAAAACTCATGGATGGCTTCTTATCCCATCAACTAGTTGAAACACCCTCACCAAAGGACCAAACACCTTCAAACATTGAGTCGCACCATTCCAAAAAGAAACACTCATCACCCTAGCAAAATCCACTTTCCCTTTAGCTTTCTTTGACCATTTGCACTCATCCCATTCTCTACTAGAAAACATGGTTCGTAAACTTTCTTTTTTCTCCATTAAACTTTTTAAAGTTAAGAAAGTTGATGCAAACCTAGTAACTCTTGGCCTCACTATGTCCCTCTTTTTTTTTTAAATGACCTCATCATGGACAAAGTTTTATGGTCGTCATAAACGAAAATGGTGAAAGCCTTGACACTATCAATGGTTTTTTATAATTCTCCGTTTCCTATCACTCCAAACATCTGTCATGATTGAACACCCGTTCTCTTTCCACTCTTCATGTTATTGTAGACACTTTAATGCTTTCAACCTCCTATTTCAATAATGGCTCCCTCAATTCATATTGGCCCAGAGGTTTGAAACTCGGTCCAAATTGACTAATTGCCTCCGTCATGGCTATGAAGCTATCATTGTAAATGACATTGAAAGGAATATCAGATTCATAAACCCACTTAGCGAAAAATCACTTCACATTGTGTCTTTTCGTAAAAAGTGTTTCATTAATATTTTTTTGCTACATTGTTTTACCATCATTTACTAAAGAATCAGGAGGGGTTTCCACTGTCCACCTATTTAAAGGGCCTCGATAATGAGGGGGTCTTGATACTAGCCCTTCTACTTCACGAATTTCGTCTTCTTCATCACCCCCAATATTAACTCTTTGCCTTATCTCACTCACATCCATCCCTTTCCTCTAAAATGGCTTGTTTACACCTCTCATGATCTTCTTTACTTGACTTTGAACACTTGACAACATTCCTTGATATATGCCCTATATGTTCTTTCATTTTGTAAACTCTTCCGGAAAAAGTTTTTGAACATAACTTGCATTTAACTTTATCCAAGTTGTTCGAATTCACTAAAACCCTATACTTCCATCCAGCATCATTTGATTCCGTTTAAGAACGACACTAGAGGTCGAAATAGAGGTCGCGGATGAAGAAGCCATGTCCTAGGAATGAACAAGATACAAATTAATTAAGTAATTAACTACTAATAGTTACTTAGTAATCAATTATTAACAATTAACTATTTAACTATCATAAACCCTAAAATTTAAAACATAATCAAATTAATTAATTAATTAAGTAATTAACTATTAACACTTAATTAGTTATTAACTATTAACAATTAACTATCATAAACCATCGAATTTAAAATTAACACGTAAAACGTCGATGTTTTGGGGGTTCCAATACCCTCCAAAACGTCGAGTGGAAAAAAAAAGCGCCACAACCCTAATCGGCTCATTACCGCCTAATGAGTTGCGCGATTACCACCAACGATTTGGTGGTAATCGCCACGGCCTCCAATCGTGGAACAAAAACACTCCACCTACAGGCAGCTGTTTTCGAACACTGCATTTTTAACAATGAATACAGAAAAGCTTGGTTCCTTTATTTGATTTGGTGATGCATGCTATAAAACTAGAATTTATATTTTCTTCTAGATGGTTATGGTACTGTTTTGAAGTATGAGATGGAATTATAAAATGCATACTTTGGGAAATATTTGAAAAATGTTAGCATATATCTTCAATTTGATAGACACATCATCAGCTCCAAGACCATGTTACAATGACAATCACATTGCCACCCTCTGACTAACATTCTGTACATCTACTTGCACCAAAAGATCACTAGTGCTGCCATTACTTTGACTGTCATCAAAACTGTTTTGGCCACAACTGTTATCATGACATTACTGTTGTCTCTAGCATTTTACCAGTAACACTTGTGCACTTTTTCCTTTTCTTTTTTGGTGGTTCAATGCATTTTTTATCATCATTTTTTACTATAAACACCATGGTCATCATCATGGTTCCATATTAATCACCAGTTTCATTACTACTGATGTTGCTCTCATATTGCCACGTTTCTAGTGCCAAATCACTCTAGATGCAAAGTACATAATTCGTTTGTATATTGAATGGTATCAAGTAATCTTTTTTTTTTTTTTTTTTAAATAATTGGACAACTTATACGGGGAAATTAATTATTTCAATTTAAAAAAAACCCTTAGTTAATGGTGTTAGATAATGAAAGAAAGTCTTGAATTCACTCTATATTAATTTACAATGATAAATGCCTTTATATAGACTACATATCAAACTAAAATAGGAAAGAACTAGTCCTAATAAGGATATATAATTAAATCACAAATTCTAAAGATTCTAGGAATTATATCTTGGAGATTGATTCCATAATATAGGGATATTACCATAATATAGGGATATTATTTCCTTAATATGATTTCCATAATAATATTTTCTTAACAATAATATTTTATTTCCACAATAATATTTCCTTGACAATAATATTTCCTTAACACCCCCCTCAAACTCAAGCTGGTGACGAAGGAACAAGCTTGAGATTGCATCTTGAAATCGGAGAGCGGAGTCCTGAAACTGGAACTCTTGAAACTTGGAGGCTGGGAACTTTGTGAAAATTGATGAGCTTTAACCTACGAAGCCCGAAGGGGGGAGCCGAAGCCCAAGAGGGAGTTTTAACCTACGAAGCCCAAATGGGGAGCCGAAGTCCAAGACGGTGCCGAAACCTGAGAGCTTTCACCTACGAAGCTCAAAGGGGGAGCTGAAACCCAAGAGGGTGCCGAAGCCTGCCCCCAACCTATGAAGCCCGAAGGAGGGTGCTGAAGCCTGAGAGGGAGTGAAATCCTGAGAGGGTGCTGAAGCCCGAGAGAACCAAAGCCAAAGAGAGAGTGAAATCTCGACAGAGAGGGAGTGAAATCCCGACAGACAGCGGAAGCAAAATCTGAAAGAGAGTCGAAACCCGAAAGGAGTCGGCCCAGAGCACACTTGTCAAGGGGTGGCGCGTGAGGTTCACGTGCCGATGGTGGCCGTTATCCCCACGCGCCGATGAAAACAGAGAGAGTGAAACTAGAAAAGTGAGAACTTGTTCTCTGATACCATGTTAGATAATGAAAGAAAGTCTTGAATTCACTCTATATTAATTAACAATGATAAATGCCTTTATATAGACTACATATCAAACTAAAATAGGAAAGAACTAATCCTAATAAGGATATATAATTAAATCACAAATTCTAAAGATTCTAGGAATTATATCTTGGAGATTGATTCCATAATATAGGGATATTACCATAATATAGGGATATTATTTCCATAATAATATTTCCTTAACAATAATATTTCCTTAACAAATGGTAAAAAATCAGAGTGCTGTTTAGATTGGCTAGCTAAGTTGTGATAGAAGTTCTGTAGTTTCTGATCGACTGAAATTCTCTCAAATGGTTTGCTGGTGTCTCCACTGACATTAGAGCTTCAGATTGGCTAGCTAAGTTGTGATAGAAGTTCTGTAATTTCTGATTGACTGAAATTCTCTCAAATGGTTTGCTGGTGTCTCCACTGACATAAGAAGTTCAGACTCGGAAAAAGTGTAAAATTATGTCTCTACAAAACAAAAAAAATGTGAATAGTTTTATGAAAATGGATTAGTAACCAGATATTTATGATATTAAAGCACTCTCTTGATTCCACAATTTTTGAAGTTCTCTAGTTTTTGATTCACTGAATTTCTCTCAAATGTTTTGCCGGTGTCTCCATTGATATTAGAAGTTGAGACTCGGAAGAAGTGTTAAATTATGTATATAGGGAAAACAAAAAATTGTGGATAGTTTTATGAAAAAAATGGATTGATAACCTGATATTTATGATATTATAGCCCTTTCTTTGATTGCATAATTTTTTAGACCAACAGATGAATGCTTATGCTATGGGTCTTCATATACATGATTTGGTTGTGTGTGTTTTTGGTGCATGAGAATGTTTTGTGCTTGTATTAGAAGGATTATGGATTTATTCTATCTATACATTGATTTGGTTATATGTTTGTCAATTTCTCTTGGTCTTAATTCAATGGGCATGCCCCGTGCTTCCACTAATTTATAAAGCTAGTCGTTTATTTGTGAATTTGAATCCTGAAACTCCTACACGTAGCTATTCTCAAGGCTAGTGATTTTTATTAGTTTAGTGATGACAAGGTACAAGAAGTCTGTATCGCTCACATGGGTGGAGAAGGAATTTAGGCACCATCATGCTACTAATACAAAAAAGGGTAACATCGAATGAGTGAATTAAGAAACTTGGTGGAGTAGGTACAAAGGTAGAGTTTTCCCAGGGGAGCCATCTTTACAAAGGAAATTAAGGGCAAAGTATGATTGAACAAGGTTTGTGCGTAAGATTTTGTATAAATAGCGATACTTCTTTAGGTAAAATTGGAGGCCAATCCACAATTAATTATTTTACACTTATGCATTTGAAGTTAAAACTCTTGGGAGGGCATTTCATATGCAACTATTTTGCATGTTCAAGAATGGGGTACCAAATATTCAGGGGTTAAACACTTTTAAAACTATTTCATATGTATGCCCTTGCTGCATTTTGATAACAACTAATGGTTGTTGAGGTTTGTTATCTTTAAGTTTTCGATTAGAGAATGTATCTGGACTTAGATTGTACTGCTTTTTCATCTGTTTTTTTTTATTCCCACGATTTTCATTGTATGAGCTAGTTACAACCCAGCTGGTCCTTTATTCTTGAACCATTCATATTGACTTGAAGGTAGGAACTGACATCCTGCTTTATCATGCAGCGACTTGATATATTGGAAGCTTTAGAGGCTGCAGTTGGGGACTTTGATGATATGGAAGCTGTTGGACATGTCTCTCAAGTTCAGCGTGAATTTAATGAGTAATGTTTGTTCTATTTATCAAAAATTTTAGATTTTCTACCAATTCATTTTATTTGGTTTGCATTATGCCCTCATCTGGTATATAAGTATCTTGCTGCTAGTGCTGATGTGCATACCTGTGTTCACTTTTGAAATATTCAGAAGGCTAGGATCAACTCTTTGGTGGAATGAAAACTCAACTAGGGTAATATCAGTAGGTATCACTTATTAGAGCAGTTTCCTTGTTGTCTCTGTCACTGGACTTGCATAGATCCAGATTAGGAGTTTTGGCAATAACTTAGGTTTCAGCTTTTATTTGGTGTCATTTGAAATGTCTTAGTTTCCCATAAGGCTAGTTACTGAAATCTTGCGCCAATCAAATGACACTTGGCTGATAAACTAGTGACCTCGGTAAATTTAGAAGTCTACAATTTGACTGCTGTGATTGATTATCGATAGATTATTCATATATGCACACATGCACAACTACACAGTTTTTTTTTCCAATTAGAAAAATAGCTAAGTTGCTGTGGGGGCCGTTCACTCTATGGCAATAGGCACTATTTCTGTTATTATGGCACAGTTATCATTCCATCTAATGTAGCATGATGCTATTTTTGTCCATTTTAGGTTCTTTTAATAGAAGTTTCAATAGTTTTTTTTTATTTATTTTTTAAAGTAATAGGAGTTTTATTCCAATATTTTTTCTCCTTTCAGAAAAGGAAGGAAAAGAAAGAGCGACCTAATATAGGATTTATTTGACTTAATTAGGATTTATTTTTGTTGGGGTTTAAGTCTTTACAGGATTGTAATGTTCTCTTAAGTTTACAGCGTTGACGAGTGCCAGGATAATTATTGCACTTGTATTTTTGATTCCTATTCTTCTATATCTTCATGGTTGTATCTTTGCATGCAATGTTACTGTATGTTTTTACGCCCTTTATTTGACATACGCTTGGAGCTTTGCCTCCTTTTGATGATAGAAAAAAGGTGCAACTTCTTATATAAAAAATATGGAGCTCGAAGATGGATGTCCAAAACTTAAAAATATGCCTTTGTGTGGACATAGATAGACCATAAAGTTTGAGAATCCATTTCCGAGCTTCATTGTTTTTTGCCTGCATGTTCTATATTATTTCACAAGTCGGAGGTAGGTAAAGCATTGCAAAGGATGCCAAAAGGTGATAAAGTGCAGAAATCCTGAAGCACAAGGGGACAAAGTACATTCAACTTTTTTCTTTTTATCACCATCTTAAGTATTAGAAAATATGAAAGTGGTATTGTAAAAGCAAATATGGAAGTTATATCTTTCTTCCATTTGTTTTCTTGCAGAAATGATTATGAAATGTTGTTAGCCCTGGATGAGAACAATCAACAAAGTGGTGCATCTGCCAATCAGATCAATAGTTTGCCTCTGTCAACTGTTCAGGTAGTTATCCGTGTGTGCAAGTTGAGAAAACCATTTAATTATACAAGGTGGTCAAAAGAGGGGGCCTCCAAGACGTTTTTGCTAATTATTAGTTTTTTCCTCTCTTTGTTTTACAGACTGAAAATTTTGAAGAATCATGTGCAATTTGTCTGGATACCCCAACTATCGGAGATAGTATACGCCATCTTCCTTGCTTGCACAAATTTCACAAAGTTGTAAGGACTCTCGTTTCCACATAAGTACTTCCTAACAACACAAACACAGGTCATTAAGCATTTCCTTGTTCTGCTTTGTTTTGGCAGTGTATTGATCCATGGCTGAGCAGGAGACCATCATGCCCAGTTTGTAAGTCATCCATAACTTGATTGGTTCTGGGATTTGCAGTGTTTAAATCATTGTACAAGTCAAATATCCAAGCATTCTTTAGCAAAGGTATTAATCTCCAAAAAAAAACGTATCGGACAGTTTCTGAATTTTTGCTTTTAGATGGTATTGATGAGGATGCATCAGTGTCTGGATTGATTATGGTCCTGTGTTCTCTGATGAGCAAAGAACTGATGTTCAGTGAGTGATAAGTGGGTTTTGCATTCATAAGGATGGGCTTGTAACTTCAGAGTGATCTGAGCCGAGTTCTTCTCATGAGCAGGCTGAATCACAGTTTTGGCTTTCCATTGCAGTAGCTAAAAGCAGAGAATTTTTTTTAATAGAGTTATTTTATGATGCTTGTTAAAAAATCCAGAATCAATAGTAAGATTATTATTATTGGCTGCTGTTAGATGTAATAGTTATTTTCTAATCAAATAATGATTTCACTGTTGATATCGAGATTTTTATCCATGTTCAATTTTTCTTTATAACATTCAAATAAAATAGAAATGACTTAAGTTGATATTGATATAAATCATAAAAAAGATATATAAATTTCTCGGGCTAATCTCAATCCAGCTCAGCCTTTCAAATTTATTTCATTTTATTTTATTTTTTATTTTTTATTTTTTTTTTTATATAATCTTATCAGTACATTAAGCAAGCATTAAATTAATAAAGATTTCAACTAATAATGTAAGCTTAACCTGTCATGCCAACTGAAGTATCGAACAGCTGAGCAAGCCGCAATAAAGATACAATATTAAGATATCATTTTTTTTTTTTATCTTTACATTCCAAAATTCCGAGCCTTTTTTGATTATATATTTTTTACTTACAAAATAACTAATTATTTTATCAGAGGTAAATTAAAGGTAAATTTCTCAGAGATGAGAATAGAAATCCTTTTCTCATCTCCTTGTGCAACAAGAACTCATATTTCTCATTCCCAAATTTTTTATATGAGATCTACTAATTTCATTCTCACTCCCTAATCATTTTAAGTAAACACAGTCAAGAATTCCCATTTTCTATTTCCTTAATCTCATATGGCTAGTTATTGTTGTTTTAATGAATAAGAAACATTAGTTAAAGCTTGCAATAGACTTAAATCATGATTGAATCAACTTCAAAGCTCTCCAAGTTGATTAACGCTCATTTGGTATAACTTTTAAATAGACCTTGTATTAATAAAGTTTTTAGAAATGGAGTTTTTTTTAAAAAAAAAAAAATTATAGGTATTTGATTGTCAATGAGAGTTTTTATTCAAAATTATAAAATTATTTTAATGGACAAATATTTTTAAATTGTATTTGGAAGAAATGAAATAATGTTGTGAAATAAAATAAAGATATTCTAAAAAATTAAACTCTTTTAAATTTTTTTTTCAACCTTTACTCCTTAAAAGTGCTAGTAGAGGCAAAAATAATTTTTTTTTAATCATCAAAAACACTAATCTAAATACAATCAAACACTACCAAAAATTTTGAAAATGATTTTTGGAATTAAAAATTCTTTATTAGCTGTACTAAAAGTCATACTAAACAAACATTAAGACTAAATTTTTTTGTGGCCATTGAGAATTATTTGCAATTTATAACTCGTGATTCTTCAACTTTGTGCTATTTTTATTAACTATTCTCATTTACTTTTATGAAATGACCTCAGTTAAAAATGAAGTCGAAATCAAGACTTTACATCTCAATTAGGTTGATACTCAAGTTCTTAGTGAGTTTAATATTATTAAAAAAAATAAAATAAAATTCAGAGTACTACACTCAGATAAAAAGATCATTAAAACCTTAATTATTAAACTCAGAAAGAAAAATGTGAAAAAGGAAGGACTAAAAAAGTAACTCAATCCAAAAAACAAAAAGCATAATCAAAACAAAAACTAACCACAAAAACAAAGGAAGTTGAAAAGCCACATGAGATCAAAGACTCCAGCAAGGGTCCATCTGCCTCTGGACAACAGCCACCATGAGTGAACTATAATAAGCTGTGTACAAAAAAGCCAACAGAAGAGAATCATGCCAGTTAATTTATTTCCCTTTTTGAAATAATTTTAATTTAGGAATTTTTATTTTTAGAAACTGTTTTATCCATATGATTTATTCTTGAATTTTTTTCTTTTTGTAGCTCTAGCCGCCACCTTCCACAGCCAGAGTTCAAACTCGTACACTGCAGCATCTCGTTACTGTAGCAACTCATTACTATAGAAACTGTGCCACAATAGCTACTTGGTATTGTAGCAATTCTATTATTGTAGTGACTCGGTTTCTGTTCATCGACTCGGTACTGCTCATAGACTCGTTGTTTTCTAATTATGGCATATTACAAGAGTCTCAACTTCGACAACAGAAGAGTTTGATTCAATCATGGAATCATATGAAGCGAGGATTGCGAGCCCAATTTATTCATCTTGATATTGTGATTCTCTAATCACTATAGAGTATTTTTTAGGAAAAACCGATTTTATTACTTACAAGAATAAAAATTATAAAGTGTTTAAACTTTACAAAAAAAACATCACTTCTACACTCTCTAAACTTTCTCTCTTGAAGCTTAATGTTTTTGTGGTGGTTTGCACCATTGTCAAAAAGTAACAATTTACTTTTGACAATTGTAATCATACTTTTGATGCTAGTTGGATTCTACAATTCTCCCTCTCCAACTGCATCTGAAACGATTGTCTTCTGACAGCTATCCCGGCTATGACTCTGCACAACTCTAGCTTGTCCCGAGTTATTACATTTGTTGACATGTCGGCTGTGTCTCTGCACAACACACTTCACTGTGTCTCTGCACAATATTCTTTTGCTGTGTCTCTACACAGTATTCTTCCGCTGTCATGTTTCTTCACCCATTTATTCCTCAGTGCATTCTTGCCTTGTGGGAAACTCTTTAGCTCCACCTCATCAGTAAACAAAATATATTCGGATCCCAGATATTTGGTTGATGGAATCCTGCTTCACTCAGATCTTTTTGTCTGAGGTCTACTGGTTTCAGGAGGTATGTCATCAGCCAACTATGTGGATGATCCTGTAGCTTCTAGTCGAGTGGGTAGCGGCTCCCCTTACTCATCGCCCTCTTATGTAGCTTCCAATGGAGCGGGTTGTGTCTCCCCCTACTCAACATCCTCATTTGCCTCCTTTAGTTCTGCTTCTAAAATTTCATTGTGCATCTTATCTGTGGTCAATTGTGTTAGTACTGGATCTGGATTTCTGTCGGCACTGGAATTGGAAGACATCTTGAGCTTTTCAATGTCTTCAATTTTCTGGTCTTCAAGAAACTCTACATCATGGCTTCTGATGACCATATTTTCTTTTGGATCCCCTAGTAAGTATCCAAATTCTTCATCTCTATAGCCTAGCAATATACATGGAGTTGTCCTTGCATCGAGCCTCTGCCTGAGCTCATTGGATACATGTATAACGGCTAAACAACCGAATACTCTAAGGTGAGAGTGAGATGGATTCTTACCAGACCACACTTTCTTTGGAATCTTAGAATTCTATGGTACAGATGGTGATCTGTTGATCAGGTAGCAGGCGGTACGAACAGCTTCTCCCCAAAATTTCTTTGGCAGCTTAGCCAAACTGATCATGCTTCTGACTTTCTCCATAATCGTGCGGTTCATTTTTTTCATCTACACTATTATACTGTGGGGTGCGTGGAACAGTTCTCTCATGTCGAATGTTGTGTCTCCTGCAGTAAGAATCGAACTCCCTGGAACTGTACTCGCCTTCATCGTCTTTGTGGAGACATTTCAGATTCTTCCCTGTTTCACGTTCTACCATGGCGTGTAACAGTTTGAACTAATGTAGGACCTGATCCTTTGTCTTCAGGAAATACACCTAGATTGTAGGGTTCCTAGAACATGCCAAGGATCTTCTAAGTAGAAATTGGTGTGAATACTCAAAGAAGGTGCGAAAGACTCACATTGATTCGGTTGGATGGATGTATGAAGTTTCAAAAACTTTTTGTAGTTGTTGACGAGCTCCAAGCTTCTCCTAGTGTTCCAAACTGTTGGGATTGGTTTCCCTAACACCTTGAATGACTCCTTGAAGTGCTAGCTCACTTGAAATTTTGAAACAGAACTTCAATGGAGGGAGAGGAGGCTCACGACTTTTGCTTCAAGAGAGGAGAAAGTTTTTTAATTTTTTGTGTATTTGATTTTCTAAAAACCTAATTCCATTTACCAAATCAAATTTGGTATATGTCATTCCAAATGAATAAAATATTACAAAGTGTGTTGAGCTTTTGTTGAGTGAAAAACAAGCAATGCAATAATTACACTCAATTATCAACTACTTCTATCACTAGTCAAATTAGTGATGTAAGTCAAGTGGGTCCCACCACTTGTAAATTCCGAATTTAAGTCGAACAATCTCAACGCGCAACTTCGTTCGGGCTCGGGTTTGTTTAATTCCGAATTAACGAATTTGCCATTGCGACATAATTAAATATTAAAGTCGCTTACGAATTAATTCTAAATTAATTCGTTTGTCCGAATTAAAATCCAATTTTAATTCCGCTTTAAAATCTAATTTCAATTAATATATCAATATATTATTTAATCGATTAATTCAAAATTAATCGTTCCCTCTCTTCTATTCGAATTTTATCTCAGATAAATTCTTGCCGTAATTAATCCTAGATTAATTTTCTCTCTCTCATAATTAATTCCAGATTAATTCTGTTCGAGTCAAACATCATCGGTGAATCTTTGGGAATTGACCCATGAGATTCATGGATATGTTGGCAGTAAATCCGATCGTCGGACTATCCGAACACGTGCGTACCCGGTACCACGTTCTTACCGATTTACAAGACATGGTTGGCTTCTAGCAAAGCACCGTGCCTACCCAATTCTCCAGAAATATTCTTTTAAGGAATACATAATCTATATCAGGCGTAGTATACTAAGTATTGCGTATTGCGATCCAGTATCGGATGTCACATGCTAGGTCTGGGGCTGGAATTGTGTCTGCCATGTACGAAGCATATATCAGATCACTAGCAACTAGTTTATTTAATCGAATAATCATGACATTGTCATATTATCCCGATAGTTGCAACATATTAGAGTACCAGTTCTGTATCCCTACGTGATCATCATCTCCATATGACTGAAGAGATACTTCCATCTTGACATCACATCCAATACACTACGATTCTCAATAAACCCAGAAGAGGCGTACACAAAAATTGTTAAAGTCCCTGACGACCAAAACCAAAGCATATTGATTGTCGCAAGTATTAGCGATGCAAGTCTCAGGTTAAGACCAAATACACCTACCCTGATTCAGATTCCCATAGACATATAGTCATACTACCAATGGGATTCCGAGGGGTCTATCCAGAGCGAAGCTGTTTCCGTACCATCGGTAAACAGAACCTCCTATTACACTTGCATGAGTATCCAATACCCAAATATATGAGAACTATGCCATTACGCTTCCATAACGCGCACAAGTGTAATACTATCCTATTCCACATTATCGATGTCCAGTCTCGATAATACTACGACTAGGGATATTTAATGATTAAACCTTTCGTGGATTGATACTGTCTCATATCTTATTAATCCGGAACTAATCATAAGGACTTTTATCATTTATATATTCAAGTAATCTAATTACAAAATGATAAAATATCAATTTCCTTTGTCACATAGTTAATTTGTACAAAAACCACAATGTCTTTTACAAATAGTGATGCTATGGGTCATAATTGTCCAACAATCTCCCTCTTGGCCTATAGCCAATCACTCAAGTATCTAACACATGAACTATGTACATGTCGCTCAAACTTTTGCTGAGAAATAGCCTTCGTCAGCGGATCTGCAATGTTGTCATCTGATGCGAACTTATCGATCTTCACATCGCCACGATGTATGATCTCACGAATCAGATGGAAACGTCGAAGTACATGCTTGGATCGTTGATGAGACCGTGGTTCCTTAGCTTGCGTTATGGCCCCGTTATTGTCACAATACAAAGGAACGGGCTCAGCTGCTAACAGAACTACTCTTAATCCAATTAGGAATTTACGGATCCAAACTGCCTCTTTTTATGCCTCAGCTGCATCGATATATTCTGCTTCTGTTGTTGAATCGGTAAAAGTCTCTTGCTTGGAATATTTCCAGTTCACTGCTCCATTTTTCAAACAAAATATGTACCCGGATTGTGACTTATAGTCGTCTTTATCGGTTTGGAAACTTGCATCGGTAAACCCAGTTACCTCAAGTTCTCCATCTCCATAGACTAAGAAAGCATTCTTAGTTCGTCTAAGATACTTAAGGATGTTCTTAATCGCAACCCAGTGACCATTACCTGGATCAGCCTGATAGCGACTACACATGCTCAAAGCATATGAGACATCAGGTCGCGTACATATCATGGCATACATGATCGATCCGAATGCAAAAGCGAATGGGATCCGACTCATGTTGTCTCTCTCATCTTGAGTTTTAGGACACATGTCCTTAGATAGAGAGACGCCATGTGACACTGACAATAGTCCCCTCTTAAACTGATCCATGTTGAATCTCTTCAATACTTTGTCAATGTATGTGCTCTGGGAGAGTCCAAGTAGCTTTCTAGATCTATCCTGGTAGATCTTTATTCCCAGAATAAAGGCTGCTTCTCCCAGATCTTTCATGGAGAATTTTAATGAAAGCCAAGCTTTCACCTATTGTAGCATGGGAATGTTATTTCCAATAAGCAATACATCATCTACGTAAAGGACAATGAATGTCAGTGCACTCCCAATAACCTTCTTATATACACAAGGATCATTTTCGTTTTGAACGAAATCATATTCTTTTATGATCTCATCAAAACGTTGGTTCCAAGAACGCGATGCTTGCTTCAATCCATAAATGGATTGATTTAACTTGCAAACCTTGTTTGCATGTTTTGGCATGATAAAACTGTCAGGTTGTTGCATATAAACATCCTCCAAAAGGTTTCCGTTAAGGAAAGCGGTTTTGACGTCCATCTGCCATATTTCATAATCGAAATATGCAGTAATAGCAAGCATTATCCGAATGGATTTAATCATGGCAACAAGTGAAAAATTTTCATTGTAATCGACACCATGTCATTGAAGATACCCTTTCGCTAAAAGCCTTGCTTTGTACGTTTGTATGTTTCCATCCATGTCTGTCTTCTTCTTGAATACACATTTACAACCAATAGGCTTTACGCCTTCTGGTGCATCAACCAATGTCCAAACTTGGTTGGTATACATGGAATCCATTTCGGACTTCATGGCTTCTTGCCATAAAGCGGAGTCGATACCTTGTATCGCTTCCTCATACGTAGCCGGCTAATTATCCTCAATAAGATTAATATCTACATGAGGTGAGATCAGAAACCCATACCTCTCAGGTTGTTTTCTTACTCTCTCCGATCTACGCGGTTCTTGTGTATTAGAAGATTGTGGTACAATTTCATCCCTGATGAACTGTTCGTGTTCCGTTAAGGAATCAGTGTCAGGAACAGTATCACTCCGATTTTCATCGAATTCTACTTTCCTCCCACTTACTACTGCATTTAGGAATTCCTTTTCAAGGAAAACCGCATGTAGAGCAACAAATACCTTGTTCTCTTGTGGGTGGTAGAAGTAATATCCTTTGGTTTCCCTAGGATAACCTACAAATAGGCACTTATCCGATTTGGATTCTAGTTTGGTACCATCCAAACGTTTAACGTATGCCCAGCATCCCCAAATCTTCAGGAATGAGAAACCCGATTTCTTTCCTGTCCATATTTCATATGGAGTCTGTTGAACAGACTTTGACAGAACCTTATTCAAAATAAGTATTGCACTGTTCAATGCATATCCCTAGAAGGAAATTGGTAGTTCAGTGCGACTCATCATAAACCTTACAATGTCCAACAAAGTTCGGTTTCTCCGTTCGGACACACCGTTTAATTGAAGTGTTCCGGGAGGAGTCCACTGTGAAAGAATACCATACTCTTTCAAGTAATCGAGAAACTCATTGCTTAAGTATTCTCCACCACGGTCCGACCGTAATATTTTAATACTTTGGCTGGTCTATTTTTCTACTTCGTGTCGAAACTCTTTGAATTTCTCAAAAGTTTCTGACTTGTGTCTCATAAGATACACATAACCATAACGCGATGCATCATCCGTAAAGGTTACGAAGTATTCATATCCACCTCTAGCCTGGCTAGACATGGGCCCACATACGTCACTATGAACGAAGGCTAACAGTTCGGTGGCACGTGCACCTTTACCGCTAAAAGGTGTTTTAGGCATTTTCCTAATAAACAAGATTCGCAGACGTCATATGAATTTGGATCAAATCCGTCCAAGTATCCACTCTTCGAAAGTGTGGATATACGAGTCTTGTTAATGTGTCTAAGACGACAATGCCACATATATGTTTCATCTTTGTTACTTAATTTAAGCCTTTTGTTTGTCATGTTATATTTTGAGATTGATTTATATTCAAAAATAAAGACCATTATTAACATCAGCACTGCATATCTCAAAATCATTTTTATAAAAAAACACCCTGTGTTTCTGAATACAAAAGTATACCCACATTGGGTTAAACAAGATACATATATAATGTTTCTAGTCAAACTAGGTACATAATAGCAGTCTGATAAATTAAGTACATGCCCCGATGGTAGTTCCAAAATGTAGGTCCCAACAGCCAAAACGATGACTCTAGTCCCATTTCCAACTCAGAGGTCGATCTCTCCTGAAGCCAGTCTCCTGCTAATCTGCAGATCCTGCACATCAGTACATATATGAGTACCACAACCAGAATCAAAAATCAAATTTTTAAAACTAGAAAGTAGACATGTTTATTCAATAACAAACATACCTGAAGCCGGTGCCTTGCCCGCTTTCACTTCCTTCATGTGCGCCTTGTACTCACGGCAGTCACGCTTCCAGTGACCCCGTTTGCCACACTGCAGGCAGACATCTTGGGATTTGTCATTTCCTTCCCAGAAGACTTTGATGATTTGGCATTGCCCTTTCTCTTATTCTTCTTCTTCACACCTCCAGAAGCCTTCGGCCAAGCCTTGGCATTCTGAGATGTCGAAGCGAAGTGCGCCTCGCGCTTCTTGCCTTTAAAAGCTCTTTTTCCGCCTCTTTCAGCATTGCCATCAACTCTCCAAGAGTATTTTCTTGGTTCATCATATTAGTTCATGATGAACCCGCTCCAACTGTCGGAAGAAAGACTGTAAGATCAAATCTATAGAAGTCTCAGCCTCGAAGACTATGCCTAGCTGTCCCAGCTGTTCGATGTCAGCAATCATCTGTGATATATGGTGCTCAACAGATGTACCCTCTGACATGCGAGAGCGAAAGAGCTTCTTCTGCAATTCGTACCTCTGCGATCTAAGGTTAGATCGGTGAAGGTCCCTCAATTTCAACATCATTTCGTAGGGATCCAATCCCTTGTTTTGACGATGAAATTGTGGGGTCATTGCAGCAAGCATGACAGATTGAGCAGTTGAGTTGTCATCATTGTGAGTCTTCCAAAGCTCAAGCTCAAGCAGCTGCTCAATTCCGGGCTTAGGCCCAAGAGGTCTCTCTATCGTATAGAGCAATCTCTCAGCCCCCAGGACAATCCTGAGGTTCATATCTCAGTCAGGAAAGTTCGCACCATTAAAGACATTTTCGCCCATGATAATATCCTTAACATTGACCTTTCCAGCCATCTTAATTACAATAGTCTAACTATTCAATTAACGATTTTGGGTACAGTCCAACTGTTACAAGAAAAATAATAATATATTAGTCCAACTAATATAAATATATAAAATGAAGAAAATAATTTGAAAGCGCGTATTTGAAAGAAATTGCAAATTCAATACTGGCCTCCCACTATTTTTCGGCGAGCCTCTAACCCTCTGTTGAGTACTCGGGAAACCTAGTTTCCTAGTGGGCTATGATCTCGTTAAATAACACACAATCCTGACTTTGGCCAACAAGCTGTATGATATTTAACTAGGTAGATCTCTAAGATCAATTGGATCCCATCCAATTCCTAGATCCAGTATGTGGACCTCCAAGTCTGAAACATATATACAATATATATGTCAATATATCCAATATATTTCCTAACATTTTCCTCTGAATCAACTAAGCCTTGGCTTTGGCTCAACAAGCTTAATGATTCCAGTTAAGCGGGACCCATTGACAGTGGGAAAGCTTCGTAATCCATGTCGATGAACGAAGTGACCTTGACTTTGGCCAACAAGTCACAACTTGCCCAAGACATGCGATATGGAACAAAGCTTTCGTGGTTCAAACACATCTGCGATGGACATTGATCTTGACTTTGGCCAACAAACCAATGCCAATCTTGGATCTTGAGAGAGAACCACTCAATGGAAGGAAAACGCTTAATATTGATTGAGGGTTTTTTCACGTAAATTGGCAACCAATTTATTATCTTTGATTAGGTCTCATCATACACCCTTAAGCATGCATTCTAAAAGCATAATAAGGCGCGAAATAAATAATAATGATATGCGGATGGATATTTAACAAATTGTTCCTAGAACAAATCTCTCAATTTCCTCTCTCCCGCTAGCACTATTCTAACTTCTACCCAATTACATAATACTATAAAGAAACCTCATTAACATTGAGGGGAATTGGTGAGAAGAGAAATACAAAGAGTCAAGAGATAAAAGGCTGGACACGCATGTCCAATTTAATAAATTCTAAATTTATTACAATAATTTCCAAAATTGCCCTCACCCTTCTAATATCCATCCGATATATATTATTCATACAATACATCCATATATTCACACAAAGCATGTTATTCAATCAATCTAATCCAATTAATTAATCTTTGAATTAATGACCATTCAATGTTCAAACAACGATTTGATTTGCGCGAGTCCAACTCGTTTAAGAATAAGTACTCAAAGTGTGTATTCTTGAATTATATCGAACTACAATTTTAAATCCAATTTAATTTGTATTCAATATTAATTTTAATTTAATTCCAAATTAAATAATTACACTTATTTAGTGCCTTTTAGACTTAGATTCTAAATCCAATCTTAATTGGTCTCAAAGGCCCAATTAACATCCAATGTCAATTTAATTAAAGTCCAATGGGCTTTTAATTAATTCTTAAGGCATGGGCTTTGGCCAATATGGATCAAACCCAAATGTAAGGCCCAATTTATGAATCACCCTATTTGCCAAAAAATCATTTAGGCCCAATTAAATCATTTAAAAGGCCCAATTATTCTATTTGGACTTTATGGAATGGTTTTAGGCCCAATTTGGATCCAATCCAATTGTCCTAAACCAACCTTGGCCCAACCAAGCCCATTAAGCCCAAATACAACAATATTAGCCCAATTCAAAATTAAAGACTAATTTTAATTAATACAAAATTCCAAATTTCACATTAATTTTAATTAAAGTGTAATAGCCATAATTAATTAGTTAAATCAATATTTCCAAAACACCAATTAAACTAATTAATCATGCTTTAACATATTCAATTCATGTCCAACACAATTGAAGCAAAATCAATCAATTCATGCTTCTTAACTCACAGCAATATGGCACAATATATCCAATTTTGATTTCAATCTAATTAAATCAACAATCAATATACTCATCATGCTTTTAAACACATCCAATGGTTCAAAAATCAAAAATCACCAAATATATTCTAGGGTTCATGTTTCGGCTTTAGCAAGGAAATTATGGAAAATTTATCCAATCAATTTTCTCAAATTTTAAGATGCATAAATCTAATTCATCATCATCCAAGCTCATCCAAACAACCAATTTGAAGAAGAAATCATGCTCAAAACATAAAAACCCCAAATTAAAGTATAAACCCTAAACTCATTTCATGCTTAGAAAAGGCTCTGATACCATTGTTGGGTTCCTAGAACATGTCAATGATCTTCTAAGTAGAAATTGGTGTGAATACTCAAAGAAGTGTGCGAAAGACTTACATTGATTCGGTTGATGGATGTATGAAGTTCAAAACTTTTTGTAGTTGTGAAGAGCTCCAAGCTTCTCCTAGTGTTCCAAATCTTGGAATGGTTTCCCTATACACCTTGAATGACTCCTTGAAGTGCTAGCTCACTTGAAATTTTGAACAAAACTTCAATGGAGGGAGAGAAGGCTCAAGGCTTTTGCTGCAAGAGATGAGAGAGTTTTTTTATTTTTTTGTGTATTTGATTTTCTAAAAACCTAATTCCATTTACCAAATCAAATTTGGTATATGTCATTCCAAATGAATAAAATATTACAAAGTGTGTTGAACTTTTGTTGAGTGAAAAACAAACAATGCAAGCTTTACACTCAATTATCAACTACTTCTATCACTAGTCAAATTAGTGATGTAAGTCAAGTGGGTCCCACCACTTGTAAATTTCGAATTTAAGTCGAACAATCTCAACGCGCAATTTCGCTCGGGCTCGAGCTCGTTTAATTCCTAATTAACGAATTTGCCGTTGCGACATAATTAAATATTAAAGTCGCTTACGAATTAATTCTAAATCAATTCGTTTGCCCGAATTAAAATCCAATTTTAATTCCGCTTTGAAATCTAATTTCAATTAATATATCGAATATATTATTTAATCGATTAATTCCAAATTAATCGTTCTCTATCTTCTATTTGAATTTTATCCTAGATAAATTCTTGTCGTAATTAATCATAGATTAATTTTTTCTCTCTCATAATTAATCCCAGATTAATTCTGTTCGATTTAAACGTCATCGGTGAATCTTTGAGAAGCGATCCATGAGATTTCTGGATATGTTGGCAGTAAATCCGGTCGTCGGACCATCCGAACACGTGCGTACCCGGTACCACGTTCTTACCGATTTACAAGACATGGTTGGCTTCTAGCAAAACACCATGCCTACCCAATTCTCCAGAAATATTCTTTTAAGGAATACATAATCTATATCAGGCGTAGTATACTAAGTATTGCGTATTGCGATCCAGTATCGGATGTCTCATGCTAGGCCTGAGGCTAGAATTGTGTTTGCCCCGTACGAAGCATATATCAAATCACTAGCAACTAGTCTATTTAATCGGATAATCATGACCTTGTCATATTATCCCGATAGTTGCAACATATTAGAGTACCAGTTCTGTATCTCTGCGTGATCATCATCTCCATATGACTGAAGTGATACTTTCATCTTGACATCACATCCAATACACTATGATTCTCAATAAACCCAGAAGAGGCGTACACAGAACCTGTTAAAGCCCCGGACGACCAAAACCAAAACGTATTGATTGTCGCAAGTATTAGCGATGCAAGTCTCAAGTTAAGACCAAATACACCTACCCTGATTCAGATTCCCATAGACACATAATCATACTACCAATGAGATTCCGAATGGTCTATCCAGAGCAATGATGTTTCCGTACCATCAGTAAACAGAACCTACTATTACACATGCATGAGTATCCAATACCCAAATATATTAGAATTATGTCGTTACGCTTCCATAACGCGCACAAGTGTAATATTAGCCTATTCCGCAGTATCGATGTCCAGTCTCGATAATACTTCGACTAGGGATATTTAATGATTAAACTTTTCGTGGATTGATACTGTCTCATATCTTATTAATCTGGAACTAATCATAAGGACTTTTATCATTTATATATTCAAGTAATCTAATTACAAAATGATAAAATAGCAATTTCCTTTGTCACATAGTTAATTTGTACAAAAACCACAATGTCTTTTACAAATAGTGATGCTATGGGTCATAATTGTCCCGAACGGTAAAAAATGGTGGATTAGACACTTCATTGGTCCAAATCCGACTTATGGACCGATTTATAAATTTCTAAAAATGTCTGTACTCAAATGTAAATTTCAAAGACTTCAGGGGGCTCAGTGAAATTTATCAGGGTTGCTGATGTGGCTGACACGTGGCTGCTGATGTGTCAAAGTGGGACCGGCTTGCTGATGTGGCGCTGACATGAAGATGATGTGGGTTGCTGACTGGGCGCTGATATGGCGCTAACTGTATGCTGACGTGGCACCGACTGTGCTTTGGCGTGGCTGCTGACTCGACACTGACGTGGTCATCTTCAACCTCTATCAGAGCGTGCGACGCGTGGGATTCACTCTCCGGCATGTGCAGGCACGTGCGGTGTCTCTGGACCTCTGTTTGATCACCTAAAAATATCATCGTGCTCGTCTCGACGTGAACTAGCTGATGATATGCTCAAAATTGAGTTTTGACAACTTTCTCGAAACCCAAATTTTTCGAACCGAGTTTCGTTCTCCAGTTTTACGACCACAATGTATAACCAAAACTAATGATACCACTTGTTGTGATTCTCTTATCACTATAGAGTATTTTTGAGGAAAAACTGATTCTATTACTTACAAGAATAGAAATTACAAAGTGTTTAAACTTTACAAAAAAATCTCACTTCTACACACGCTCTAAGCTTTCTCTCTTGAAACTTAATATTTTTGGGGTGGTTTGAGCTCTCAAATGAGCTCTCAATTTATAGTGAAATTCAAGCTCACTATTACAACAAACTAATAAATGCACCAAAAGTAAGCTTGGAGTTTTGCTCCAAAATTCAACAAAGGAGATTTTCCACTTAAAGTAAGTTTGGTGGTTTGCACCTTTGTCAAAAGGTAACAATTTACTTATGACAATTGTAATCATACTTTTGATGCTAGTTGGATTCTACACTTGATTTTTGTTTAATATAGCAAGGTATGAAGACTGTTTAACATAGGACAGCTTAAAGAGGATATCAACTCAACAAAGGCTTCACATTCGGGGATGACTCATTCGGATCTTGCTTTGGCCCAAAATGAATGCAACCAGTTGCTACAGTAATATCCGATCTGATTCGATCTGATAATATCAGATCAAATCGGATCAGATCTGGCTCTCGAATTCGATCAAATCGTGTTTGGTTAGTTTGTCGAATTTCGGATCGGATCAGATAAATTTAATAACTATCGGATCGAATCAGATTTTATCCGATTTGATAACAAATCTGAATCCGATAGAGAATCCAATTTGATAACGGATTCGAATCCGAAAAAGAATCCGATTTGATAATAAATCCGATAGTAGATTCGATTTGATAACAACTTCGATTCGATAACGGATCCGATTCCAAAAATTGATATGAAAATTTATAAATTCATAACATTTTATTGAATCAGATCTGATAACTTAAAATTCAAATCAATTTTATCAAATCAGATCTGTTATCGAATCGGATCCGTTATCAAATCGAATCCACTATCGAATTCATTATCAAATCATATGCTCTATCGGATTCATATATGTTATCAAATCGAATTTATCCGATTCATTAAGATATCAAATCGGATCAAATAAATCTGATTCGATTCGATAGTTATGGGATCAAATCCGATCCGATCTGATAATGACTCAAAATTCGATCTAACCAAACAAATAACTCTTATCGAATCGAATCGGATTTGGATTCGGTCCGATCCGATCTGAATTCGATAATGCCTACTGATAAGCAGAAAATATATCAATATTTACTGCCACTTTTACTTAATATTTTGTATATTTTGTCGAGTTTTATGAATATTTTGATATGTTTAGTGTTATTTTGTAGATAAATAAGATTTCAGGACTCAATGGAATCAAATCAGGGCTAAAATGGCGAAAAACGGATGAAAAAAGGCAAATTGGGAAATTCATTGTTCACGTGTCGTGAAGCACAATCCCTTTACGTCGCAACTCGCCTCAATTATTCTGTTGCCGACAAGCGTCATCGCCACGTCATCACGTACGTCATCGTCGCGTCATCATGACGTCAGCATAATAATTTAGCCTGTCGACACGCGTCATCTCTTGCGTCATCATGACGTCAGCGTCGCGACGCCAAGCCTTCACGTGTCGCGACACTGAGCCAATAATTGAGTCTGCTGACAGCCACCATCTACTGTAGAGTGCGTCGTGACGCCAAGCCTTCACGCATCGCGACGCGACCTGATTTTGAACCCTATAAATAGAGGCTGATTTCATTTGAATTCTTCATACTTTCTTCTGGGGAATTCCCTTAGAATACTAAGAAGAGAGTATTTTGTTTGTTTAATCTCAGTTTTCTTGTATTTAATTTTTATTTTAAGTAATAAATCTTTCTTTGTTTTACTTAAAAGTATGAGTATGTAACTTCTTTCTGCTGGGGTGAAAGGTAAAACTTTTATTATAATAATTTAGATTAATCTCCCTTAGTTATAATATATAAATTATATTAAAACCTGACTTAGTTGGATACCGCCTTATTGGTCGGTTAGATTTAATTAAATTAATTTTAACCTGACTTAATTGGATACCGCCTTTATGATCGGTTGGAATTAATTAAAACTCTGACTTAATCAGGATACCGCTTATATAGTCGGTTATTAATATAACGTAAAGATTTATATATTATAATAAGGGAGATTTTTAAATTTGAATTAATAAAAGTGGATCCCCAAACCCCAGCATTTTATTTCATTGTTATAATTTTTACCTTTCTAGTTTTCAAATTTATTTTATAATGTTTTATTTATTTATGTCTTTAGTAATCCTAAATATATGTTGTAACTAAATACCTTATCTAGGGTTGTGATGAATTCCAATACCATAGTCTTATAAGTTGGTTATTTTGTGTCTTGTGTGACGTATATAGGTTTATTTATTCAGTCTTAGTGTTAATGCTTCAAATTAACCGGACACTAATAAGATTGATTTGGTAAACTTAAAATGAACTTGACGAAGGAATTTTAGATTTCAGCCTTAGACTCAATAGCTCACGATCTCACATTCACCTTAGATATTTCCTTCCAGGATAGACATATACCTGTCGGGCGTAGGTAGCCATAATTGGAACTTGAACTTAATGAATTCGGGTAACTTAGTTGACATAGACATATAGTTAATTGGGTTACTTTGGGTATTTGCATCTGACCATCGACATAGAATTTTACATATTTTCGTGTTCCAGGTTAATAAACTGATATATTACACATGTTGAGGTTTTAGCGCAGGCGCAGCGGAAGCTCGCGGTTCGGGCGAAATCGTAACTTTAAAATGTTTAAAGTTACCAAATAAATTATTTAATATCCAATATGAATAATTCATTCATATTTCACCTAAACATATTTATTCGATATCAAACAACGACATAAACAGGTTAGAAACATTGCGAAACTTTTACGAAAATATTTTTCTGCAAAATGGCATAAAACACGTTTTTTTCCGAACCGACCAACCAACACACATGGGGGCTGCCCATGTCAGCTCCAATAGTGCTTGGGCAGTTCTTGGGCTGCTCAAACAGTGACCAATTCACTATTTAGACAGCGGACACCCGGTAAGCCCGAAACTCACCCAGTAACGCCGTTTTTCACCGCTTTCGCATATATCATTTGGTAACCAAAAATATCATTTTTCATGCTTTAAATCCAATTTTCTCAATATTAATCATATCAACATTAACACCAACCAAAGCCACCACCTATGAAGAACTCAAGAACAATTTTAGGAGTTACAAGAGTGGTCATAACACTCTAGAATGACAACAAGTCATCAAATGACAAAATTGAATCAATATTACATTAATATCATCCAATCAAACTTCACACATGCATCTAGCATCCAAATCCATCCTCCAAATCAAAAAACCCCAAAATCTAAGAAAGGAAGAAACCCTATAACTATTCTAGATATTCAAGAACAAGAAACAAGCTTTCTAAGTTTAAGATTATTGAAGATTACCTCCAAATCTTGTATTTTCCTTACATTTTCTTGAATTTCTTCACTTTCTTTCTTGTATCTTCAAGAAAATTTTGGAAACTTTTTAATGGAGATAGGTTCGGCCATGGCTTCTAATGAATGGAGAAAATAAAATTTTCAACTTAAAAAATCAAGGCCAAACCGACTTTGGGGTTTAAAGAAGGGTATTTTGGTCATTTGGTCATTTTTAATCTAATTAAATAATAATAAGCTTTTAAGTTGACAAATCCAATTTGTAAACTTTAAGCTTAATAAAATCATGCCACATGTAACCAATAATAATCAAACATATTGCATAACATTTATGTAATATTGAAATAATTTAATTATCTAGATATTTAACATTTAAACATCTAAATAATTAATTAATGCGATTTTTATTATATATGTATTTTTATTTACATTAAATAACAAATACATGTATTAATGGCATGTGTCAAAGTCTCATTTGACAAATAATTAATATTTATCAAATCAAATTTTGTATCTAATACAAATACACATTAATTTTTAATTGACCGAAATATCCTTAATACATATATTTTTGTTTAATAGTTTAAACGACTCGAATTAACTCATTTAATTCGGTGAAGTGTTATGAATAATCTATATTATTCATAACGTGTTGCCCAAGTGCTCAACGAGTACACTTCATATTGTGGGACTCTCTAAGTTTAGGTTTATCCGTCGCATAATCCAATTTCGTGTCCATAATTCACATACTCGTAAATTATGACGACCACAAATAATCTCGCTAAACTATGCAAGTCGAGGTCATTACATACGTATAATCCCTCCGTCACAGGCTATCAATATTATACCGGGGATATAGATAAGAACGTCAAATCCCTATGGTATAATATAGTCGACTTTTAAATTTACGATCTCTAAATAACCCTCGGAACTCGTTTCCGAAGTATACCACATACATGGATTTACTAGATCACAAATATGTACATGATACATATGCCTTATACACAGGACTGACAGATTCAATCTTATACTCACAGGATATCATGAGCATCATGTTGTGATATTTTTTATCGTACCACAAGTGTACAGTGTCAAGTTTTAGTATAAATTAGTTTAGAGTGTCGAACCCACAGGGATTGTGTTCACTCGCACTAAGTACTACAATTGATAATCCTAATTTTATTTAGAAAACAAATAATAAAGATTTTAATTAATAAATATAAAAATAATTATATAGGAGGAACTGATACGATAGAGATTCCAGAGTCTGATTTCACCTATCTATCCCCTATGTATTTGTCATGCCAATTAATCTTTGTTCAGTTATATTCTTTATAAGTCAAGACTCCGAAAATATCCACTCCCTCTTTCGAGCATTAGTGAAAATATCATCAACTACAGACTTCGATATCTCTATAAAAATCTAGTAGTTAACAACTCATTACGCTTTGTGATTCTATGTTAATGATTTCAAAGGAATTTATATATTCTCTCGAACTCTATAAAACTCCTAGGTTATATTCTATAGATCTATTCAAAATCCCCTCTCTTGAGTGATAGATTCTAAACATATATCATCATATTTGTGGCCAACAAACACAAAGCATTAAACTCAAAAGAATATAAATAACTCAATAAAACTTCATAACAAATTTGCAAACAATACAAGGTTCAAGCATCAGTTACATCATTCTCCAGAATTAAGGAGTTTAGTTCATGACAATAGATAAAAATAATGATAAACAATTCATGAATCTAATGGAAATCGTTAGAGTTCAAAGAAAGAAACAAGAAGATAAAACCCGAATTGAATCTCTTCCTTTTCGGACATCACCGCCTTCGTCTCCTCTTGTTGCTCTTCAATCCTCCTCATTGGATCTCTCTAAAATATGTGTTCTTGTGTTTTGTGCTGTGTATTAGCCTCTCCATTTGAGTTATGGATGAACTAATGTATTTATAATAAAGTCCTGGAGTCATGGGTATCTTAAAAACACTAATTTTATGTTTCCGGATTGTGCGTGTCAGGTACGTCTTTACCAGTAAAACCCTAATATTCTCTCTTCCCAGTGCCGCAACGCTGGGCATGGGTGCCGCGATGCTGATCCCTCGGCCTTTTGGTATGGAATGCCATCTGCTCGCAGGCTCTGCGGCACCTGGACTTGGGCGTTACGGCGCCAATTTCTCGGCCTCTTGGCTAGAATGTGTGGTTTGCTTGCAGGCGCTGCGGCGCATGGTCTTTGGTGCCGCGACGCCAGGAATAATTTCTCACTGGTGCTGTGCGCTGTTTCCTGTTGCTCTCATGCTCTTCCGATGCTTCCAAAAGTTCCCAAAACACGTGCAAATGTCCCAAGATCCATGTATTAATGCTCCTACAAATAAAACATAAAATAAACTATAAATGACATTAAATAGTACGAAACATAACAAAATAATAGGCTAAGAATGCCATAATAAGTGGGTATAAACCACACTTATCAAACACTCCCTAACTTAAGATTTTGCTAGTCCCAAGCAAAAGATAAAATAAAAACTAAATATAAATAAACAAATAAAAATAACTAAATTAACTAAGCCACTTTCGTAGGGATCACGATTGCATTTAGCATATGCAACAAGCCTTTAAAACCCTAGGTGACCCTAGTGGACGAGTTATAGTCTCGTGAGGGCTTACAGCGACGACACCCACAAACGTCATTCACACAGATGCAATCATGGAAAAATATAATAATAGCAAACAAAATAGTCCTGATAGTTATGCATAATATTGTCCTCAAAGAAAGCTTATAAATGAAATTAGAGAACCTTCAAAGTACGCAATTGCTACTCAAATCTAAGTTCTTGAATAAATTATCTAAGCCAGACTCACAGTGTGTGTGTGTGTATAGGTTCATTCACAGCTTGATTCCTAAGTAAGCCAACTTAATGATTTCGTTTAAAATTTGGGATCGATGGGTCAAACCAACCTAGATATCTCAAGTATGCTCTGTAATTTCTTTATTTTGTGCTCAGTATGGCATGATTTTTCTCTTCTCTTTCTTGTCTCTTTTTGAACTTCTTTTTTTCAACTCACCTACTCTTTAAGGTAGCATTTCTCCTCATGGTGGTCCTAATACTCGCCCATGGGTAGCTTCACGCTTATCGGTTATAGGTGGTTTATTTTCTTTCTTTAGAGACTTTTGTTTTCCTTTTATTTCTATCCATACCATACATCATAACACTAGCAAATCAAGATAGACATCTAAGCAAATGGTCATTCATCGACATGCAATTTCTTCAACTAGTCATCTTGTCAACTACTTAAGTTCTTACTGCTAAAACCTATAATTGAGTGCTTACGAGTCAAACATAGATCAACTACTCAAGGCATCAGATAAAAGTAATTTGGGCACTTATCATTTCTAAAATTTCACCCATAAACAAACAGTATCATCATAGGATTTATGCTGTACTATCAAAGACTAAAAATAATTTTTTTTATATATAAAAAAATAACAAGTAAACAACATGCACACACCCCCAAACTTAAAACTTGCATTGTCCTCAATGTAAGATAAAAAAATAAAGAGCAAGAGTGAGGAACAACACTACCGTGCATGGAGTTGATTAGGCTCCTGCTGGTCAGAAATTGGTTGCGCGGGCTTTTTGTGTCTCGTGCTACCTGCATAAATAGCATGCAAAATGAATAAATAAACGATAGCACACAATAAAAATCAAAATTAAAAATAAAATAAAAATAAATAAATGCAAGAGTTGCCTCCCCGCTAGCACTAAGTTTAACGTCTTCAGCCAGACGCAACCACCCAATTGGTGGTCATGGTAGCTTCTTCTTTTGTATCCCTGGCTGCTTTGACATGAAAAAGATAGCTTGGCAGCTGTGGCAGTTTATCCAAATACCCTTTACTACTGCTTGGTTATGGAGGAAGTAATTTGCCCAATTTCTGTTTCTAATGACTTCAGTGTTTCCCCGATATTTTCCATGTGTGTCTCAATATTCTCTAGCCTTGACTCATTCTTCTCAAACCTCGCTGAAGTATTAGCAATAAACATGCTCATGAAATCTTCTAAGGAAGATTTCTGCTCAGCTCTTTGATAGTCAAAGCCCGATGAAGGTTGCAAGGCATTTTCTATATTAGCATATGACAAGTTTGGATGATAGCGATTAGGCACATGATTTCCTCTATAGCTATTGAAATTCCGATTGTTCACATATTGGACTTGCTCAAAGTTTGGTTATCCTTCCAATAATCGCATATTTGTAGCTGTCGCTGATTCAATAGATGGTACTCGTAGATTTTTCAGGGCTGCTACTTGAGTAGATAATGTGGAAATTTGAGCTGTAAGTGCCACAAGAGGGTCCACTTCATATATTCCAGCTACTTTTGTCATCGTAGCGCGTTCATTTTCCATTGATAATGGTTAATGGCCATTTCTTCTAATAGATTGTAGGCGTCCTCAGCTGATTTCTTGAATAGAGCTCATCCAGCTGCTGCATCAACCACAGTCTTATTCGAACCATTCAGCCCATTATAGAACAACTGAATCTGGACCCAATCTGCATAATCATGTTATGGGCATCTTCGTAGTAGATCCTTGAAGCGCTCCCATGCTTCATATAGAGTCTCAGTCTCCAGCTGCTTAAATATACTAATTTCTGCCCTCAGTTGAGCTGATTTAGCTGGTGGAAAGAACCTCTCAAGAAATTTCATGGCCATATCCTGCCATGTCATGATACTCCCCGTCTGTATTGATTGAAGCCAATCCCACGCTTTATCCCGTAAAGAGAATGATAATAAGTGTAGTCTGATAGCCTCTTTGCTCACGCCATTCATCTTAGAAGTATCTGCGATCTCCAGGAACATCCTTAAGTGCAAGTTGGGATCTTCTACAGTTGAGCCCCCAAACTGATTTCTTTGTACCATGTTGATCAATACAGGTTTTAGCTCAAAATTGTTGGCGTTGATTGGTTGATGGCAATCCCAGAATAAGTATCATCAATGATAGGCTTGAAGTGATCTCTGATTGCCACATGACATGTGTTGATTTCTCTGTTTTCAGCTGCCATTACTTCTTTTTCAATTTTTCTTTCTTTTCTTAGTCTCCTTGCTGTTCTTTCTATTTCAGGATCAAACAGAAGCGAGTTGAGACTTGTGGATTTTCGCATTCACTGAAACACCAAAAGAAAAAGAAGAAAAAAAATCAATAAACCAAATAAAAATAAAATAAAATAAATACAAAAAAAAAAACTAAAAATAAAAGATAAAAATCTAAATTAAAGCTAAGATTACTTGGTTGTCGTATTAATGTGAATTAAACAAACAATCCCCGGCAACGGCGCCAAAACTTGTTGTGATATTTTATATCGTACCGCAAGTGTACGGTGTCAAGTTTTAGTATAAATGAGTTTAGAGTGTCGAACCCACATGGATTGCGTTAACTCGCACTAAGTACTACAATTGATAATCCTAACTTTATTTAGAAAACAAACAATAAAGATTTTAATAATAAATATAAAAATAATTATATAGGAGGAACTAATACGATATAGATTCTAGAGTCTGATTTCACCTATCTATCTCCTATGTATTTGTCATGCCAATTAATCTTTGTTCAGTTATATTGTTTATAAGTCAAGACTCCCAAAATATCCACTCCCTCTCTCAAGCATTAGAGAAAATATCATCAACTACAAACTTTAATATCTCTATAAAAATCATGTAGTTAACAACTCATTACACTTTGTGATTCTATGTTAACGGCTTCAAAGGAATTTATATATTCTATCGAACTCTATAAAACTCATAGGTTATATTCTCTAGATCTATTCAAAATCCCCTCTCTCGAGTGATAGATTCTAAACATATATCATCATATTTGTGGCCTGACCGGTGCTTACACACGCGTATAACGCAAGCGCACATATCGTTCAAGTAGTATAAAAAGTATCGATCCTACGAGGACTTAATAACTAATCTATTAATTTTATGAGGTCAAATGATTACTAGTATCTAACAGATTGTTTGATTAGTTTGAAAATGTGACGATTCTAAATTTAAAAACAAGTAAATAAAATTGTTCGAAAGTAGGTTTAAGAAAATTCAATATTAAAAACTATCTAGGGTCGTGATTTCTTCCAATATCATTTTAAAGATGAAGTGGTTATTTTATAGTTGGGTAATATATTGATTTATTAATCTGGAACACTAAATTATGTGAAAGCCTCTATCGATGGTCAGACACAAATACCCAGTTTAACCCAATTGAATCATATGTCTATGTCAACCAAATCATCTGGATTCATTAAGATTAAGTTCCAATTATGGTTACCCCCGCCCGACAGGTATATGTCTATCCTGTAAGGAAATCTATTAAAGGGTTATCTATCCTCAAGGAAGATCGTGGGCTATTGAGTCTAAGGTCTTAAACTTAAAATCCCTATGTCTAGTTCATTTTAAGTTTACCTAGTCAATTTTATTAGTGGCCAGTTAATAAAAAAACATTAAGATTAAGACTCAATAAATAAATCTTTATTTTACCCAAACTATAATCTAACCCCTTATAAATCGGTGATATTGGAATTCATCACAACCCCAGATAACTAATTTAGTTACAACACATAACTAGGGCTAGTAAAAACTTGAAAGTAAAAGACATAAAATAAAAATGCCGAAAAGTAATTACGGTAAAGTAAAAGCTGAAAAGTAAATTGCAATAAAATAAAATGCTAAGGTAAAAGGATCAACTTTTACTACTACTAATTTAGATATCTCTCATAATATAATATATAAACTTGTGATAACATTATCAACCAGCCATATAGGCGGTAACCTGATTAAGTCAAATTAAGTTCAACCAGCCATTATGGCGGTAAAAAGATTTGTCCATGAACCTGCCATATAGGCGGTAAGAAAGTTTAATTACCAACCGACCAATCTGGCGGTATCCTTGATTAGTCAGGTTTAAACCAGATTAAAATGAATTACCAACCGACCAATATAGCGGTATCCTTTTTATGTAAAATTTTAAATAGTGAATATATTATATTTAAGGGAGATTAATCAAAATAGCAATAGTAAAAGAATTACCTTTCACCCTAGGAGGGGGAAGTTACCTCCTTATGGTGAATAGTAAAAACTGTAAAAATAAAGAAAGTAAATTACTATTATTACAGAACGTAATTAAAATTAATTACAAAACAAAAATTTAAAAGAAACTAGATAGAAAACTCCATATTTATATCAAAGAAATGAGAGAGAATGATACAACTGAAACTGAAATCTCGAGCTCAATTTATAGGCCTCGGTGGGCTCTGGGCATCGCGACGCCAAGGTCTTTGGAGTCGCTACACCAGCTTTTTTTGGTCGTGGCATGCTAAGGTGATGACACGTGGCGATTCTGGATAAGGTGATAAGGTCACACGTGGCAAGGTGGTTGGAGCTCAATTTTGTGACACGTGGCGGCTTCTGATTGGTCGGTTCAGATTCTTATCCGCCACGTGTCAGATATGGATAAGTTGGTCAATAATTGATGCTGACGTGGCGCTAACATGGCATTGATGTGGCGACACGTGGAAAATTGACTGTCGGCACCATAGAATTGCGACACGTGTCACTTCGTGATTGGCTGATGATGATGTGGCGGTGAGGTGGCACGTTGACTCGGTCAACTGATGATGTGGACGATGACATGGCTGACAGATGGAGTGACACATGGTGACACGTGGCGATGGCGACTTTCGGCACTGTAGGATGATGACACGTGGCACGGCGCGTGTTAGCAGATCGGCTGTGATGGTGACACGTGGCACAGCGTATGTTAGCAAAGTCAAACTTGTCTCAGATTCTGATTTATGGACCCAGCGCACATTAGCACTGTTCGGCGCATGTTAGGCGTCGCGATACCAAGTGCTTGCGTGTCGCAACGCGGAAAATTACCAAAATGCCCTTTTTCCAATTTTCACTGTTTTTGTCCAAATCACCTCCAGAATGTCCTGAAACTTTATTTATCTACAAAATAACATAAAACACATCAAAATATTCACAAGACTCAAGAAACTATACAAAATATTAGGTTAAATGAGTAGGAAATAATGATATAATTACCACTCATCACACCCCCAAACCTAACATTTTGCTAGTCCTCGAGCAAAACACAGAATAAAATAATCATCTTTAAAATAAAATTTAACTAAGCCACTTTCGTAGGGATCACGGTGTGGGAACACAGGAATCTGGGCGACACATGCTGTCCCGGGCTCGCGGCCCGGTCGAGAGTACGGAGTAGCCACGGGGGACTAAACCGGAGAATAATGGAGTCGCCACCCGGTGTGAACCGGGAAAATGAGATTTAAGGCCGCACTCACCCCTCGCAAGGGAAGACCTCAAACCGTTGGGTTCGGAATGGTCCCTTACTCATGCCACTTGTGATGAAAGGATTTATGTAATAATTTAATTAGGCTTAAGTAGCACTTATTTCCAAGAGTATCATGCTTCTAAATTCACATGTACAAAATGAAACTTACACATACATTTCACATCTAAGATTGCATGCTTGAAAATACCTCAAAGTAACAACGAACATACAATTTCATTTAGCATATCATGTTCACGGAAAACACAAGCATACATACTAACCATACAAGCATACATGTGAGCACTTTTCCAAGTGATACGTGGAATTGTATCCCAAGTACAGACCGCACTACCGTCCATTCGGAATCGGCTACGGAATTTATGTCTGGGTTTCCATCCGATATACCACAAGAAATAATACTCCGAAGTCATCATGACATAGATATATGAATCGTAATGCGTTAAATCAAGACTAAGACAGATGACGCAACCAATGGAATAAAAATGCTTTTCATTACGATGTGCACAAAGATAAGAATGACTATATGGGGTTTCATAAAAAAAAATCACCTAAGAAACAATTATACATGGCATGTGATGAATATGTCTCAATTCAGTGTGTTCGCGTTCGTGTAGCGTTCGTAAACGCGTTCGAACGGTAAATAGAAGGTTCACGTTCGTATGGCGTTTGATAACGCGTTCGAACGAAACCAGACCTGATGTATGATAAGACTAAGAAAGTGCGTGTGCGTTCACGTAGCGTTCGAGAACGCGTTCGAACGGTAAACATAAGGTTCGCATTCGTGTAGCGTTCGAGAACGCGTTCGAACGGAACCAGACCTGATGCATGATGAGAATAAGGAAGTGCGTGTGCGTTCACGTAGCGTTTGAAAACGCGTTCGAACGGTAAACAGAAGGTTCGCGTCCGTGTAGCGTTCGAGAATGCGTTCGAACGGAGCCAGACCTGATGCATGTAACACAAAGAATAAATACAACAATTTCAAGCTCAGCATGTCCGATTGAACGTATCTTGCATTCAACCGAACACACATCAATCGGCGCGGCAAAGCATCGTGGTAGAGGGCTTTAACCCCTCCCCGTAGGGGATCTTTCATTCCACTTACTAAGCCCATGCGCTCGATTGAATCATGCATACATAGAATTAAAAGCAATAATATCAAACTTAGCATGCCTGATTGAACGTATCTTGCATTCAAACGAACACACATCGACCGGCGCGGCAAAGCATTGTGGTAAAGGGCTTTAACCCTTCCCCGTAGGGGATCTTTCATTCCACTTACTAAGCCCATGCGCTCGATTGAATCATGCATACATAGAATTGAAAGCAATAATATCAAACTAGTATGCCCGATTGAACGTGTCTTGCATTCAACCGAACACACATCAACCGGCGCGGCGAAGCATCGTGGTAAAGGGCTTTAACCCTTCCCCATAGGGGAACTTTCATTCAACTTACTAAGCCCATGCGCTCGATTGAATCATGCATACATAAGCAACATGCAGAATTCGAGTGACGAAAAATAAATAAATAAATCAAAGCAACATGAAACAAGAGAAGGTGTCGTTTACTCAAGTGGTACGTGGAGTTGTATCCCAAGTACAGACCGCACTATCGTCCATACGGATTCGGCTACGGAATTTACGTCTGGGTTTCCATCTTATATACCACGAGAGACGACACTCTTTTATTCATCCAATACCCACAACACACATCATACACAAACAAGATTCAACAAATAAGTAAAATACAATCAAAATGAGTAACAAAAATCACATAAAGATGAGTGTGAAAAGTACCCTCAGGTCTAACCTTTTAAGCCGTCTCTCGGACTCGCGTTTCACGAAGATCGGAAGGGATAAAGCTCCGTAACTTTTCTGGTTCACTGGTTTGCCTTTTCCTTCGCTGTTTTGCCGCTCAAGCTACTGTTTCGACTCCGTTTTGCTGCTGTTTCCTTGTGGTTTTGCTGCGGTTTCCTTGTGGTTTTTCTGTCGTTTCCTCTGTATTTTCCGCTTACTATTTCAGTGGACTGTTTTGATGTTTCAATGGACTGTTTTGGGTGTTCTTTGTGGGTTTTAAGTGTAGTTTTTATGTTACTATTTTAAGGATAATTTTCGGTGTATGTAGCTGATGTTTTAATAGTTATAGGGTTGTGAATAGCTGTTGTGTTTTCGGTAATATGAGTGTGTTTGAGGGCTTGTTTTTTTCGGTAATGTGAGGGTGGGAGTGAAGAGAATTGTTTTGTTATTTCTCCTGTGATTTGCGTGTGATGTCTAGTGTTTCTTGCTGTAATTTTCGTGTGAGTTGTGTGTATGAGCTAGAGGAGTGCATGTCTTGGTGAGGGGTTGTTTATATAGAGAAGGGCTAGGGCTTCACCTTGTCTCACAAGGAAGGAATTTTGGCATTAAAAAGAGGATTTGATTTGGTGTTGAGCAAGGAAAGTCAAAGATTGAGGGGGGACAAATCTTGGCTAGATTAGGAAGTCAATATTTTTAATTTGTTATGATTGATTTTAATTAGGCATGACATCTTTTTAATTTAGTATGTGATTTGTTTAGTTAGGAAGTTAATATATTTGATTTATCTTTATTAGGTATGATTATATTTTATGTTTTATTTAATTGGTAAATGGTTTAAATATTTTATTTAATATTTAATGTTTAATTTAATTAAATTGGGATGTGTTTTATGGGCTTTGGGGGGCTAATTGGGCTGGGGTGCGAGGCTAGCAGCAAAACCAGAAATACCGACTCCGTTCAAACGCCCATTCGAACGCGGCACGAACGTCCGCAATCTGCCTGACGTTCGAACGAAGTAACGAACGCAGCACTAACGAAGACAGTGAACTTGTGAAATGAACTTGATGACGTACTTATTCTGAATTTCCCCTTCCGACCTCCGTTTCCCGCAATATCCTTAGCTAAAAAGGTAGTGCCTCCAACTGAGACTCATCATCGGGTTTCACATGCGAAAATGCAATGCCTACAGTCGCCCCCACTTTGATGGGACTTGTGCAGTGTGTGACTTTGAACAATCCTATCAAAGTTATGCAATGCATTTTTACTTACCTGGCTCGGCTGCTGCCTCGAGCTGAGTTGGTGCTGCATCGGACCTCGATCCTGGGACGCGTCCCGATAATTGCAACCGAAAACGGGGGCACCTCGACCCAACACCGCTGACTATAGGGGCCTCGCCCTCCAACTGATGATGTAGTGGGTACCTCAACCCTGGCACCTCGACCCGGAACTACAACTGACAACGGGGGCACCTCGACCCTGGGCACCTCGACCCAACACCGCTGTCAATAGGGACCTCGCCCTTGAACTGATGATGTGTCTCCATACCCGGAGATGACATGATACGGGCCTCGTCCCCAAGCTGATATGGGCCTCGCCCCTTGGGACTCATCCCAAAAACTGAAATTGCGTCGACGCTGCTTGGCTCATTTCTGCCGCTTTCTCCTTTCTTCGAACCTGCGAACACAAAAACAGAAACAAACACGAAGAGAATGCAATGTTACGTGTATGCATGAATGATTTTCTTATTCCGTTGGGTTAGGTCTTCTGCTAATTCCCATGGTAACTGCTCGGTCTTCTCCCCCTCAGGCAAAGTATTGCTTCAATCTGTCTACGTTGATTGGCTCGGTGAACTCGTTTCCTTCCAAGTCTGATAGCTTCACTGCTCCATTTCCCATTACCTTCTGTATTATGTAAGGTCCTTCCCAGTTTGGTCTGAATTTTCCTCTCGGATCTGTCGTCGACGGCCTCGACTGCTTAAGTACCAAATCACCCTTTCTGATCTTGGTAGGACGCACTTTCTTGTTGAATGCTCGGGCTAGTCTCTTCTGATACAACTGCATGTGATACAAAGACTTCGTTCTCTTCTCATCCAATAGTGCTAACTGATCAAACCTCTGTGCGGCCCAATCCTGTTCCGGTAATTCTGCCTCTGTTAATACCCTCATAGACTGTATTTCCACTTCTACCGGCAATACTGCTTCCATTCCATAGACCAAAGAGTAAGGTGTGGCCCCTGTTGCTGTTCTTACTGATGTTCTGTACCCCCACAAAGCATACGGTAATTTCTCGGCCCAATCTCTGCAATTTTCTGTCATCTTGGCTAGAATCGTCTTTATAGTCTTGTTGGCTGCCTCAACTGCCCCATTTGCCTGCGGCCTGTACGGTGATGACTTGTGGTGGCCTATCCCATACCTCTGTAACATTGCCTTCGTCTCTCTTTGAAACTGAACTCCGTTGTCCGTCACTACATGATGCGGCATACCATACCGACAAATGAGGTTCCGAGCTATAAACTTTGCCATCTGCTTTTCTGTAACATTGCGGAATGATTCGGATTCCACCCACTTCGAGAAGTAATCTACTGCCACTACTATGAAGCGATGCCCATTTGATGCATTCGGTCGAATTTCTCCAATCATATCAATCCCCCATGCTGAGAAAGGCCACAGACCCGTGCAACTCTGTGTGCGGTAAGTGATTCAAATTACCATGTGCTTGACAGTCATGACAGTGCTTCACCATCTTCGCGCAATCTGTTTCCATGGTTGACCAATAAAAACCTTGTCTCACTATCTTGCGGGATAGATTCAACCCGTTCATGTGCGGACCACATATCCCGGCGTGTATTTCTTCCATTACATGCTGAGCTTATTCTTTTCTCAAACACTTCAACTGAATACCGTTTGCCTGTCTCTTGTACAGTTCCCCTTTCAAAATCACATACTGGGAAGCTAACTTCTGAATGGCTATTCTGTCTTTTCTGCCTGCCCCTTCCGGGAGTTCACCGTGTTCCAGATACCTCTGAATGTCATAATACCAAGGTTTACCGTCGTCAACCTCAACTTCCAGAATTCTTTCTATCTCATAAACAGGTTTATTTGCTGTTGTCAGTATCAACGGTCTCATCACTAACTTTTCTGGATTTTCCCAAGTCGCTGCCAGTGTAGCCAATGCATCTGCCATCTGATTCTCTTCTCTCGGTAAGTGCTGAAACTTACACTCGGGGATAACCTGTGCCAATTTTCTGAGGTGAAAAAGGTAAGGCTTCAACCGTTCTTCCTTCAGTTCCCATTCTCCCCGCATCTGCTGGACTACCAACATAGAATCTCCGTAGA
>SKCR01043383.1:0-109207 GCA_019454045.1 Zanthoxylum bungeanum | reverse complement strand
GGTTTGCGGGTTTGTGGGTAAAATTGCCATCCCTAATACTTACCCAATCTTACTCCTATCGTCTCACTTTTCCATACTTAAAAAATATACTTTAATTGAATTTAAATTGTATTATACATGTAGAGCTGTTCTTATACAAGAGTTCGTGATAACATCTGGACAATACTAAAAAAACAAAAACAAAAACAAAAAATTAATGAATTAAAAGTTCATATTTTTCGTATTTTTGTTGTCCAATCCAATCCAATCATAGTCGTATTCTACTTATTATTATCATTATACATTGACTGAATAAATACAGTTAATTAATTGTAGAAAACAAATACCATTAATTTCCTCATAAATTCAAAAACCAATGCAAATCTGCAAGTAGCATTAGCATAAAGCATAATCAGCTGAACAATCTTAATCCTAAAATAACCATTTTGATTACCGTTTCTTCGAACCAACTGAAACTCAACAAAAATAAAAATTAATAATAATAAAAAAATTTCAATGAAGCACTTTGATTTCTCTCTCTAAAAACGAGGGAGTTTAGTGAGAGAGAGAATGAAGCTCTCGGCGTTGCAGCAGAGCTATCTGAGCCGTCGGAGCAACAGCTTCAGAGGATCAGCGCCGTTGGATTCGTCATCCGGCGAAATCTTCTGGCTCGTCCTTCACGGCCTTTGTTGCGTAATCAGCTTAGTCATTGGGTTTCGTTTTTCTCGATTGGTCTTCTTTTTCATTTTCTCCACTACTACTTGGACGACAACGAACCTCTACGCGGCTCCGTTTCGTAACATGGCTAGTGACATTAGTACGATACCGTTTGTTCCGTCGTCGTCGACTCCAGTTGAGGTTCTGGTTTTGAACAAGACGACGCCGAATTCGAACTCGAGGGTGGTGGTGGGGCGACACGGGATCCGGATCCGGCCGTGGCCGCATCCGAACCCGACTGAGGTCATGAAAGCGCACAACATAATCGAGAGAGTACAGAGAGAGCAGAGAGCTCATAGTGGAGTCAAGATTCCGAGGGCTTTGATTGTTGTGACTCCGACTTATGTACGGACTTTCCAGGCGCTTCATTTGACCGGCGTGATGCATTCGCTGATGCTGGTCCCTTACGATCTGGTTTGGATTGTAATGGAGGCTGGTGGTGTGACCAATGAAACGGCGTCGTTCATTGCCAAGTCAAAGTTGAGGACTATTCATGTTGGAGTTGGTCAGAAAATGCCGAATTCTTGGTTAGGAAGACATAAATTGGAGGCAAAAATGCGGCTTCGCGCTTTGAGGTTAATTCTTGCTTCATCATTTCCTTAGCTGGTTGTTTATTAATTGTTCACTAGTTTTACGTTTAAAAGGTCTTATAAAGAAAACCAATTACTAAACTTTAACTCAACTATCATCATAATTTGGGCTACTTCTATTAATGTTCGGAATGATAGTCTCTTCGAAAAAAATAAGTTTCTTAGCCATTTTTTTGTTTACTTTCTGCTTATCATCTATTGTTGTCAAAATTGAGTGAGAAATGAAAATGTATTTTATAAATAAATGATAATGATCGAGGAGAAAATAATTAGGCCAATTGTTTCAATATTGTGATATTTACACTGTTTTATTGTGAGTTCTGTATTGAGAGGTTATTAGAGTGTAAATTAATTCAGTAGATGTTTGGTGGTCCAGAGTTGTGAGAGAAGAGAAGCTAGATGGCATTGTGATGTTTGCAGATGATAGCAATATGCATAGTATGGAACTCTTTGATGAGATCCAAAATGTAAAATGGTTTGGAGCTGTTTCAGTTGGAATACTTGCTCTTTCGGGTAATAAGGATGAGTCATCATCAGTGATGACGGAGAAGGAGGAGGGTGTGGAGAGCCCTGCATTGCCTATTCAAGGTCCTGCTTGTAACTCATCCAATAATTTGGTTGGATGGCATACTTTTAACTCGCTGCCATATGCGAGGAAGAGTGCAACTTACATTGATGACAGGGCAACGGTGCTTCCCAGAAAACTGGAATGGGCTGGATTTGTTTTGAATTCTAGGTTGCTTTGGAAGGACGCTGAAGATAAGCCAGAGTGGGTGAATGATCTAGATTTACTGGATGGCCTTGATGATATAGAGAGTCCTCTATCTCTGCTGAAAGACCAGTCCATGGTAGAACCACTAGGAAGCTGCGGTCGCCAAGTTCTTGTTTGGTGGCTTCGCGTGGAAGCTCGTGCTGATAGCAAATTTCCTCCCGGGTGAGTCTTTATTCTTTTCCTCTCACTATCATGCGACCTTTTTCTGTCTAATGATATAATGTGTTATAGTAATCACCAGTGGCATGCTTACTTTGGGTGAGTATTAAAGCCATTAGTGCTCGTGCTTTGTGTTGTGAAATCATTTTAAATGTCCAGGCTCTGCTTTCTTTGATCTTTCATCTTTGATGACACAGTCTTCTAGAAACTTATATAGACCAATTGAATCAGACTATTGAATAAACAACTTTGGTGGAAATATGAGTGGCTCAGTAATCAGTTGCTGTAGAGTAATTAAAAAAAAAAAATTGTAATCAGTAATAAAGCAGATCTGCACTCCCTGAATGTTAAAATCTCTGTTAATTTTGCACGTCTAGCAACATCGTGACCACTATTGCCTTAAGATTTTTAAATTTGCATGAAAATGTTTCTTTATTACTGAAATGTTTATTGATCTCCAAGTAGAATTGTATCTGAATTGCAACATAAGACCCCTCATTCTTCGAGAATCAGAAAGATCCTTTTCAAGTTTGAGTTTGTTCATTTGGAGTCTGGTTGCTTCTACTTCATTTTTATAGCTAAAGAAAAAAATTCACAATTGCAAGATTTGTCTTCTTTCAAACTCCCCATTTCTGCTTTTATTTTGCTCAAGATCCAAGTGTTCTTACTCATGGAATCTACAGACTTAGACACATGGAAGCTTTGTATGTGGTCATTTTCCTGTGTGCGTGCTTGTCACATGTCCACATATTAGAACCTTACCCTGCTACTGTGAATTGATGGTTAAAGGCACATATTAGTTTGTTTGTGACGTTACTAGTTTCTAATTATTGAAGAAGCTTTGATGCTATTGATGGATGTATGTTTCCTTGTTAACACAATCACGAGTTCAATTATGCTACTGTATTCCTGTGAAACTTAAGTTAGCTTTCATGTCCAACTCTCTGTCCTGAGCCTAAAGTTTGTTAAGTTGTTGCTACGATATACTTTTGTCTTTCCTATATGTCATCATAGCTAATTTATTTTAGTTAACTAATCATATTATATCTCTTGAATTGATTAAATAAGATTTGGAAGCATGAAATGTCATCTCAAAGAAAAAGTAACATTTTCAAGGCTCAATCCCTTGGGAAGATTTAGTTGTCTGGATTACTCAAAATATCCTGCATTTATTAAGGATCATGCTCATTCTATTTGGAATGCCCATAAGGCAAGAGACCTTGCAACTGTGTCTTGACTACCAAAAAATCATATACTGGAACAAAAATGGGTGTGTAGATTTAAAAAAAAAATGTTTCCTGTGTTTTAAGGGGGAGATGTTTAATGTCTCATTGACATATTTTGATACTGAAATAGGTTAAAGGATATAGGTGGGTGCCTGCACACATGCTAATACTAGTTCAAGTTTGCATGTTTGGTGATCGTGTGGCAAACTAACTCGTTATGGAGGTCTCTTTGGAAGCTTAACAGCAATTTCTTTTTAGTACTTGTGTGTTTTACATGTACATGGATTTCAGCGAGCCTTATCATATGTTTCTTGTGCATGCATAGTGGGATGGAGTAGAATGCACGAGCAACATTTTAATCAGAAACACAAAATATTTGCCTAAAACATTATCCACAAAGAAAAATAAGTCCATCTAAACGGTCTTACCATGAGGCTCCGTTCCTCCTTGCAGCTGCATCAGCATATTGTTTGTTGCAAAGGATATAATAATAGTCATGGTTTCTTGAGTGGCTCTCATGCAAACAAGTTATTTTCTTTAGCATCAATCTTCTGTTTTGGCTCTTAAAAATTTCAATAAATTACCTGTTTGTGTTTAGTTCAGACGTTAATTAACTAAAACCGTCCTGATCTATTTTTAGTTTGATGGTCAATCAATATAGTCTTCTAACTTCTCCTCCATTGGGCACAGGCAAACAATCATCTCGTCTGTGTAGGATTTTCATATTTATAGGATATGAATATGGTCTTATACTTGTTTCTCGATCTCTCTTGTGTTTATGGATCTGATGACCACATTAAAATGATTTCTTTGTATTTCATACAGATGGATAATCGACCCACCTTTGGATATCACAGTCCCATCAAAACGTACACCATGGCCTGATGTTCCTCCTGAACTTCCTTCTAATGAAAAAGCAGTGGTTGGCATCCAAGAGCATACAGCGAAGCATACTCCAAAGACTCGATCATCCAGATCAAAACGAAGTTCTCGAAATAAGAGAAAGCAAGAAGCGAAATTGAGAGACACACATGTTTCTGCTAGGAATGCTGGAGAAAATTGAAATGTTGTACAGGGATTTTCACATTATATATTCTGTGCGAATTTAGACAGCTGGCCTCCAGCCCCAGAACTAAAATCCCGAGGTAAACATGCAAGTGGCAATATACCTGGTGGTCGGAACATAAGAATATGCTCATCTTACAGTTGTCCATGAGATACGTGACCTTGCAAGTTCAAGTTAGCCGTAAGTATTACCTTTAATTTTTTGTTGGGGTGATTGGGTTTCTGTTTTCATGGAAGAGAAATGCATGTCAATTGTCAACTAATACCTGCTACTTGTATATTACATGTTTCAAATTTTATACATATACTTCTGATAGCAATCAAAAAATGGTGTTCAGTTGTTGTCTTTGCTACAAATGATATTATAATTACATTTTTCATTTTTTGAAAGAAGTTACTAAATGCATTCCCAGCCATTCTTTGCCCATAAAGAAAGATGAAGATATATAATTTTTCACATTTGTATTTTTAATCCGTAGAACAAGTATGCCAAGGATAGAATCTTGAGAATTCTGTGAACCTGTGTTGGCCATTGTGATGACCTACTCATTTGTTGGATATTGTCTGTTCTGGGACACATATACCCTCACTGTTTGTTCTTGGCATGGATTGCAATTCAACTCAAATCACTTACAATTAGTTAAGAGGACTCAACACTTGTAAATATATCCTCATATTCTTACCAAAAGATGTGTGATATTACAGTCATATTGATCATCGTTGGCTGAATTTTAACATTCAACTTACAGCATGTGAGTAGATATAACACTGGTGGTGAAGACTAAAATTCTATGATGTTTCTCGGAATGTCTACACAGTTGTATAAATTTATTGATTTTTCTATATTAGATTGATTGTTTGTTGTTGTAAATATTTTATGTTCAATATATGTATTATATTGTTTGACTTCTAATTAAGAATATATATTCACTTACATTACATTGAGGCTGTGGTGGAGAAACTAGATCTGTCATGTAATTCATCTTATACCTAAGTATTTCTAGGTATAAATGTGTATCTTTGATGATTATGAGGAACATAATACATAAATTATTTTATATTGTTAGGTTTATTCTAACAAAGCTTAAGTTTTAGAATATTTTATGTTTGTATTCCAATTGATATGATATGTAATTATTTTATTCCGATAGTTTTATGTAATGAATTTCAACATTGAAAGAGAGACAGAACCTGTCACAAGTTAGTTTCTAAAATTGGTAGAGAATAGACCTGGGATTTTTTTTTTCCATTCTTTGAACATCTTATTAGAATTTATAAACGAAAAAAAATTAGGAATATAATAATGAATAACATGAGAAAATCACATTTAAGATGGTTCCGTATGTACAACGTAGGGGTGTTCGCGGTGCGGTTCAGATCGGTTTTTTCGTTTAACACTTCAAATCACATGGGTTGGCGGTTTGGGAAATTATAAACCGAAATCGAAAATTTGATAAGGAAAACTGCGGCGGTTCGGGTCCGTGGTTTGGGCGGTTCGAGTCGGCGGTTTGGATTATAAATTTTTTAAAGAAAATTTTTGTGTGTTTTCACATAATAATTGAAGAGAAAAATTACATAATTTTCATTTATACATTGTATATTGTCATATGATCATTAAATATCTTAAATTTCATGGTTAAAGAAGAAAAATATAAAATAATGTCTAATTTGAACGCGGGTCGGCGGTTTAGGCGGTTCGGGTCAAAATTTACGGTTTGGGCAGTTTCAGGTCGCAGTTTAGGTCAAAATCGCGCACTGACCCAAAATTTGCGGTGCGGTTCATGCTGACCCGAAATTATTTTCAATATTTTTTCAAGCCGCACGGTTCGGTTCGGGTCGAGTTGCGGTTTGAACCGAAATTATGCACACCCCTAATAGTAATACAACGCATATCATTAAGTATTTCAGTGAGAAGAAGAAGCAAATGTATTGTTATATGTTAATCAAGGAAAACTTAAATTGACATGAGAATAAATAATAAAAACAAAGGAGAATTATTATTTATACCTTTCAGTGAGGTGATACTACCATTTAATCCACCTAATATAAATTTGGATAATATGAGCATGGTTCATGAAAATTAAACTTTTACATAAAATTGTTTTCTTTTAATATCTTTTGTAAATTGCTTTCTTTTCTTCCTTTCTTTCCCCTAAACTTTTATTTTTAAAATTAAATATTTCTCAAAATATAAAATGTTTAATAAAAATTTATATATTATTAATTTACAAATCATAAACTTTAAAATAAGTATATTATCGATATGGTTTGACCAAAAAAATGGTAAAAAAAATGACACTCATATTTATAAGAAATTGATGATTTCAGACTAACCATTTTTAAACACTCGTATCTCTTTTATCTGAATTAAAAATCAAAATCTGTAAAATTATACCTACACTTAACATTCATATCTACAACATTTAGGAAGCTTCTCAAATACAGACTTCTAAAATATCGAAATTAACCCCAAAATTATTATGTCGCACATACTATACAGTCTGAAAATATATTTGTACTCGTAAAAAAATAATTATATTCACTAAAATGTGACTGAGCTAATTAAAGTGTGTTCGAGTTCATTAAAATGTGATTGTCCTCATTAAAATATGACTGAGTAATGTGATCGTCCTGTATGCTAAAAATGTGACTATCACTAAAATATGAATATGCTTACTAAAATATGATTGTATTTTTTAATTGATTTGTTTTGCTGAAATAAATCAACAATATTCCTCATTTGAAAGCTTATTATTTGTAGATGTATAATATATATATATATAAATTTTTTTAAGAAACACTTTATATTTTGATAGATTTTAAAATTTTAAAATAAAAGTTTTGGAAAAAAAAAAGGTCTCATGTTCAAAAAATGAAGATCTGATGGATTTTCTAATAATTTCATATAAAAAGATATCTAAATTTTATTGAATTTAATGGAATAATTAATTTGGGATAGAATATAATTACATTAAAGGGTTCATGCAACTTATTTTATACAATGGGAATTGGTTTGATTTGAACATCCTGTTGTGGAAGCGATCATTTCAACAATAAATTAGCTAGATTTTTAGTTCACGAGTTTAAGCCTTCTCGCATCTCAACTCCTCGAGCTAAAAAAATCATATGCAATAAAGGAGACATGAACGTGTAGCACTCGAGGTGGTGGTTGTTTTTTGTTTTTTGTTTTTTGTTTTTTGTTTTTAAAGATAGTGAAAAGATTTTACTTAAAACACCATAAAGATATAGTTATAAGTAATTTCTTAGGATATCCTAATACTCGAATTTAGTTAGGACGAAACTTAACAATATAAAATTCATACATTACGCATTCCTCATAACTGGTTGGATCGGACGTTAAATTCACACCTAAATCAACCAAATGTGCTGGAGGACTTTACGAACCGGCTGAATGTCCCACCTATGCTCTTGTTGGTGAATATAAAATCTGGAACAGTTGCAGAATAAACACAATTTACAAAACATAAATTTTTACAACTGTAAATTTATAGGGAAGCTACAATATTCAATCATGACTTTCAAAACTAGATCTATCATCTTTTCCAAACAGAACTTCTATCAATTAAAGAAAAGAAACCATTATTTCTGAAAAATAAAAATAAAAAACCAACACATGATTGGAAACTTACCATCACATATGGGTGGATTCACATATCAACAAAGATATAGGTAATAAAATACTAAAAAAAACTCAACCCTAGGAGAGAAGCTTGGAGACCTCACCCTAAGGAAAATGGTAAACACCATTTGAAAGTTAGATTTTAGCCTAAGGTTCTGACCCTTTGCGGAATTAATCACAATTAATCAAGACAAGTCTTAATTAATGTGTCTATGAATTAATCAAATAAACAACCACCCAATCTTATATCTATGCAATTATAGATCAATGCAAAATATTCAAGAAATAAATAATAATGCAGAAAATAAATCAATCACGCAAAATCAACACAAGTTAATTGTTGACGAAGTGGAAAACTCGTGCGAGTAAAAAATCACTCTGGGTATCTCGGCTACCAGCATAAATCCACTATCAAGAGAACAACTTACAGTGATGGTAAAAGACCTATGGTGGCAACTCCACCGACTCTAGTACCTCTATCCTGTAAGAACCCGAAGAACTCCTCGAGCCCGTACCCTACGGTTTTCTTCAGAACCTCTGAAGTCTCTGAGCGGATTGCCTCTGCAACTCTGAATCCCGGAACTCCGACTGCCAATCTTCCTCCTAAAGAACTCTGAAGGGCTAGGAAGTTGGGTTTGACTGTGTTGAAGGTTTAACAAAGAACGCTTTCACCAAAATAAAGAAGACAAGAGAACAAGAAGTCTTCAAGGTGAAATTAAGAAGATTGAAAACTATGAATATGTTTTGGCTCAAGATATTGTGTTTTCAACACTTGTGAAGGTGGCTCAATGTTTGTTTATATAGGTAGGGCAAAACAAAAGGGTTTCCTAGTGTTATTTTGGCTTAAAAATGAGTCTAAAGTATCCTACTTACGTACGGGCGTTCGAACGAACTTCAAACACAAAATTTATTCCTCAAAACGTTCGAACTAAAATACGAACGCTACACGAACATGGGTCGCAGACTGATTTTCAAGTGCAACTTAAAACGCTTGTAACTTTATCATTCCTTGGTCAAATCATGTGGTCTTTATATGTACTTGATTGCCTTTGAGTCTAATTTCCAATGCTACTGACCTCATGTCAATTTGAGCTCTAAATCTTCTGGAATATTCAAAAGAGTGAACATCGCTCGGATAACTCCGTCAGATTTTGTCCAATTGCTCTGAGATCTTCAAGACTCATTACAACTCAATTGAACTTGTTTGGTTACGAATATTACCAATAAAAATGGAACTAACACCATTTTTCTGCAAGTCTCAGTCGAAGGAAAGAAGTTGGATAGAAAATGAGAAATAAGATGTAAATGAAAGAAAAAAAAAGGAAAATAGATAAAGAAAAAAAGAGAGAAAGGAGAAAATGGGAGAATAGAAAAGTAAATGGAAAGAAGAAAAAGTAAAGAGAGGGAGGATTTTTTCTGCGGCCGACCACTCAAAGAGATGTGTTAGTTTAAAGAGGCGGGAGAGATAAGATTATCTATTTCACCCAGGCAATTTAGTAAATAATGAAATTTAGTAGATAATCTAAATTCACAATGCTGCCCAACAGATATGGGACGGGCGTATTTTCATTTCGAAAAAAAATCGGGCTCTTGAATTTTTATTTAGAAAATTTCAAATTTCGATTGAGTTTTGGGATATTGAACCATTTGATTTGGATTTTTTTATCCCGATTCAAAGAATCGATTGAGATTTGGGCTGATTTTTTCGTCCCGAATCATAATAGAGATTAATTGTGATAAAACTCGATCAGGATATAATGATTTTCATGTCACCAGTTGCATGGATAATAAAAGGTAACATGTTTATGAAAGAGAGACATTTATAATTCTTGGCACATGTTGATGAGTGGTAAATGTATCACTATTTCCCACTCATTTGACCTAATATTTTGTATAGTTTCTTGAGTTTTGTGAATATTTTGAAGTGTTTTGTGTTATTTTGTAGATAAATAAGGTTTCGGGACTCTCTGGAGATGATTCGGGGCCAAAACAGTGAAAAACAGACAAAAATGGTAAAACTAACTTTTGGGCGTCGCGACCGCTAACGTGCGCCAGAACTTGCTAATGTGTGCCGAATCATGCTAAAATACGCTGGGACACGTGTCAAAATCTGAGAAGTCTGCTAACATGCGCATTTGTTAACGTACGTCTGTCACGTGTCAACATCAGAGCAGATCCGCTAACGTGTGCCGTGCAACGTGTCATCATCACATGCTACCGACAATCGCCATCGCCATCGCCACGTGTCATCTACGTGTATTCCACGTGTCAGCCACGTGGCGTCCACATCAATCTCATACCGAGTCAGCTTGCGACGTGTCAGCCATGTCATCATCATCCAATCATCTTATATCACGTGTCACCATCACATGCTACTAACAATCGACATCGCCACGTCAGCATAATTATTGAGTTAATCATTCAGCTCTGCCACGTGTCACCATCTCATCAAAAGGCAAGCCACGCGTTGAAGATCAACATGCGTCGCGACGCGCAACACATCACGACACGCAAGGCCAATTTTTCCCTATAAATAGAAGGCCGAATTTCAGATTTGAATTCATGGTTTCTTCTATGTAATTCCTTAAGAATACTAAGAAGATTGTATCTTGTTTGTTTATTTACAGCTTTTAGTAATTAATTTCCGTATTTTCACTTTTTTTTTTTCAATCTTTAATTTCTACAATTTACTCTTACGCACAATACTTTCCTTTCTTTACTTTTCAAAAATGAGGAGGTAACTCCCCCTGCTGGGGTAAAAGGTAAAGCTTTTATTACTAATATTTAGATTAATCTCCCTTAATTATAATATATAAACTATTTAAAAACTGACTTAATGAGGATACCGCTTTATTGGTAGTTGGTAATTATTGAAATTGGTTTTAAACCTGACTTAATAAGGATACCACCTGGTTGGTCGGTTGGTAATTAATTATTAATTTGACTTAATCATGATACCGCTGTGGGACACAAAAACTGGACGACGCATGCTGTCCACGGGGGACTAAACCGGAGAATAATGGAGTCGCCACCTGATGTGAACCAGGAAAATGAGATTTAAGGCCGCACTCACCCCTCGCAAGGGAAGACCTCAAACCGTTGGGTTCGGAATGGTCCCTTACTTATGTCACTTGTAATGAAAGGATTTATGTAATAATTTAATCAAGTTTAAGTAACACTTATTTCAAGAGTATCATGCTTCTAAATTCACATGCATACATCAACAATTTCATCTAAATTTACATGTAACACATATCCGAATTTGCATACAGCCTATTAGTATGTAATCTATGTCTCAATTTGCATACATAAAGATTAACACACGGCAAACATACAAGTTAATAAACACATTATACTCATACATGTGGGGAATACAGATGAACGACACCTCAACAATCTTGCATAATGCATAGAAACAATCAGGTTTATCATACGAAGGAATAGCTACTAGGGACAATTAGGTACGAAATCTGATGAAAATAACTCAGTTCAGTGGGTGCGCGTTCGCGTAGCATTTGAGAACGCGTTCGAACGGTGAACAGAAGGCTTGCATTCGTATAGCGTTCGAGAACGCATTCGAACGGAGCCAGACCTGATGCATGAAACACTAAGAAGATGCGTGCGCGTTCGCGTAGCGTTTGATAACGCGTTCGAATGGTAAACAGAAGGTTCACGTTCGTATAGCGTTCGAGAACGCGTTCGAACGGAACCAGACATGATGCATGATGAAACTAAGAAAATACGTGCGCGTTCGCGTAGCATTCGAGAACGCGTTCGAACGGTAAACAGAAGGTTCGCGTTCGTGTGGCGTTCGAGAACGCATTCGAACGGAACCAGACCTGATGCATGCAACACATTCATAGACAAACAAATCCACAATGTGGGACCTCACGTATCCAATTGAACCCGTCTCACATCCAATCGAATATACATCAACCGGCGCGGCAAAGCATCGTGGTAAAGGATTTTAACCCCTCCAAATAGGGGACCTTTAATCTGACTTACTAAGCCCATGCACTCGATCGTATCATGCATACAAAGAATAAAGAAACAATAATATCAAACTTAGTGTACCCGATTGAACGTATCTTGTATTCAACCGAACACACATCAACCGGCGCGGCGAAGCATCGTGGTAAAGGATTTTAACCCCTCCAAATAGGGGACCTTTAATCTGACTTACTAAGCCCATGCGCTCGATTGAATCATGCATACAAAGAATAAAGAAACAATAATATCAAACTTAGTATGCCCGATTGAACGTATCTTGCATTCAACCAAACACACATCAACCGGCTCGGCAAGGCATCGTGGTAAATGATTTCAACCCCTCCGAATGGAGGACCTTTCATCGCACTTACTAAGCCCATGCGCTCGATTGTATCATGCATACAAAAGTAACATACAAAATTCAAATAACAAAAAATAAATAAACCGAAGCAACATAAAACAAAAGAGGGCGCCGTTTACTCAAGCGGTACGTGGATTTGTATCCCGAGTACAGATCATACTATCGTCTATTCTGAATCGGCTATGAAATTTATGTCCGGGTTTCCATCCGATATACCGCGAGAGTTGACACACCTTTTATTTTATTCCAAGTCCACAACATACAATATTTCATGATACATGCATATTTATCTACTCAAGGGCCACAACATGCACTTTAGCATAACAATCATGCGAACAATACTCAATAAATAATGAAAATAAAACAGAAAACAAATGTGGAAAATACCCTCAGGTCTAACATTTTTTTGCCAACTTTCAGGCTTGCGTTTCACGGACGTCGGAAGGGTCAAGCTGCTCAACTTCTCCGGTTCACTGGTTTAGCGTCCTAGCTCACTGTTTTGCTTGCTGTTCGGCCTCGGTTTTGCTGCTGTTCGGCCTCTGTTTTGCTGCTGTTTCCTCTGTATTTTCTGCTCACTGTTCAGGTCACTGTTTTGACGTTTCAAAGGACAGTTCCGAGTGTTTTTTGTGGGTTTTTAGTGTAGTCTTGTGTGATTATTTTAAGGATTATAAATGCAGTTTTTTATGTTACTGTTTTGAGGATTTTAGGGACTGATTTAAGAGGATTTGGCTGCTGTTTTGGGGGTGATTTGGGCTACTGTTCAGCCGTGTTTGAGGAGGTGTAGGGGCTTCTATTTTCGGTGGAAAGAGGCTGCTGTTTGGGGGTGTATTTTCGGTGATGTGTGGAGGTTTAGGAGCTGCTGTTTTCGGTTGTGGAGTGGGGGAGGTGAAGAGAATTATTTGTGTTTTTCTTCTTGCTATTGCCGTGAGTGGCTAGGGCTCTTGGTGTTGTGATTTTCGTGTAGGTCTTGTGAATGAGCTAGGGGAGTGCATGTCTTGGTTATGGGTTGTTTATATAGAGAAAGGTTAGGGCTACTCCTTGTCTCACAAGGAAGGGATTTTGGCAATAAAATGAGGATTTGATTTGGTATTCAAGAAGGAAAAGATTAGATTGAGGGGGGACAAATCTTGGCTAGATTAGGAATACAAAATATTTAATTTGTTATGATTGATTTTAATTAGGCATGACATCTTTTTAATTTAGTAAGTGATTTTGTGTAGTTAGGAAGTTAATATATTTGATTTGTTTTAATTAGGTATTATTATATTAGTTTTATTTAATTTGGTATATGACTTAATTAATTATTTTATTTAATTACATTATCTAATTAATATTTAATTTAATTTCCCATGTGTTTTAAATGTGTTTTATTAATTGGGATGTGTTTTATGGGCTTTGGGGGGCTAATTGGGCTGGGGTGTGAGGCTAGCAGCAAAACCAGAAATACCGACGCCGTTCGAACGCCCATTCGAACGCTACACGAACGCCCGTAATCTGCTTGACGTTCGAACGAACTAACGAACGCAGCACTAACGAAGACAGTGAACTTGCGAAATGAATCTGATGATGTACTTATTCTGAATTTCCCCTTCCGACATCCATTTCCCGCAATATCCTTAGCTAAAAAGGTAGTGCCTCCAATTGAGACTCATCATCGGGTTTCACATGCAAAAATGCAATGCCTACAGTCGCCCCCACTTTGATGGGACTTGTGCAGTGTGTGACTTTGAACAATCCTATCAAAGTTATGCAATGCATTTTCACTTACCTGGCTCGGCTGCTGCCTTGAGCTGAGTTGGTGCTGCAGTGGACCTCGATCCTGGGACGCACCCCAATAACTAGAACCGACAACGGGGGCACCTCGACCCAACACCGTTGACAATAGAGACCTCGCCCTCGAACTGATGATGTAGTGGGCACCTCGACCCTGTGCACCTCGACCCGGAACTACAACTGACAACGGGGGCACCTCGGCCCAACACCGCTGACAATAGGGACCTCGCCCTCGAACTGATGATGTAGTGGGCACCTCGACCCGGAACTACAACTGACAACGAGGGCACCTCGACCCAACATCACTGACAAAAGGGGCCTCACCCTCGAACTGATGATGTAGTGGGACCTCGACCCTGGGCACCTCGACCCGGAACTACAACTGACAACGGGGGCCGACATGATATGGGCCTCGCCCCCAAGCTGTTATGGGACTCGTCTCTTGGGACTCATCCCAAAAACTGAAATTGCACTGACGCTGCTTGGCTCATTTCTGCCGCTTTCTCCTTTCTTCGAACCTGTGAACACAAAACAAAAACAAACACGAAGAGAATGCAATGTTACGTGTATGCATGAATGATTTTCTTATTCCATTGGGTTAGGTCTTCTGCCAAATCCCGTGGTGACTGCTCGGTCTTATCTCCCTCAGGCAAAATATTGCTTCAATCTGTCTACGTTGATCGGCTCGGTGAACTCGTTCCCCTCCAAGTCTGATAGCTTCACTTCTCCATTTCCCATTACCTTCTGCACTATGTAAGGTCCTTCCCAGTTAGGTCTGAATTTTCCTCTCGGATCTGTCGTCGACGACCTCGACTGCTTAAGTACCAAATCACCCTTCCTGATCTTGGTGGGGCGTACTTTCTTATTGAATGCTCGGGCCAGTCTCTTCTGATACAACTGCATGTGATACAAAGACTTCGTTCTCTTCTCATCCAATAGTGCTAACTGGTCAAACCTCTGTGCGGCCCACTCCTGTTCTGGTAATTCTGCCTCTGCTAGTACCTTCATGGACTATATTTCCACTTCTACTGGCAATACTGCTTCCATTCCATAGACCAAGGAGTAAAGTGTGGCCCATGTTGCTGTTCTTACTGATGTTCTGTACCCCAATAAAGCATACGGTAATTTCTCGGCCCAATCTCTACAATTTTCCATCATCTTGGCTAAAATCGTCTTTATAGTCTTGTTGGCTACCTCAACTGCCCCATTTGCCTGCGACCTCTACGGTGATGACTTGTGGTGGCCTATCCCGTACCTCTGTAACATTGCCTTCGCCTCTCCTTGAAACTGAACTCTGTTGTCCGTCACTACATGATGCGGCATACCATACCAACAAATGAGGTTCCGAGCTATAAACTTTGCCATATGTTTTGCTGTAACATTACAGAATGATTCGGCTTCCACCCACTTTGAGAAGTAATATACTGCCACTACTATGAAGCGATGCCCATTCGATGTATTCGGTCGAATTTCTCCAATCATGTCAATTCCCCATGCTGAAAAAGGCCACGACTCTGACAGCCCGTGCAACTCTGTGTGCGGTAAGTGATTCAAATTACCATATGCTTGACAGTCATGACAGTGCTTTACCATTTTCATTCAGTCTGTTTCCATGGTTGACCAATAAAAACCTTGTCTCACTATCTTGCGGGACAGATTCAACCCGTTCATGTGCGGACCACATACCCCGGTGTGTATTTCTTCCATTACATACTGAGCTTCTTCCTTTCTCAAACACTTCAACTGAATACCGTTTGCTTGCCTCTTGTACAGTTTCCCTTTCAAAATCACATACTGGGAAGCTAACTTCTGAATGGCTATTCTGTCTTTTCTGCATGCCCCTTCCGGGAGTTCACCATGTTCCAGATACCTCTGAATGTCATAATACCAAGGTTTACCATCGTCGACCTCAACTTCCAGAATCCTTTCTATCTCATAAACAGGTCTGCTCGCTGTTGTCAGTATCAACGGTCTCATCACTAACTTTACTGGATTTTCCCACGTTGCTGAAAGTGTAGCTAATGCATCTGCCATCTGATTCTCTTCTCTCGGTAAGTGCTGAAACTTACACTCGGGGATAACCTGTGCAATTTTCTGAGGTGAAAAAGGTAAGGTTTCAACCGTTCTTCTTTCAATTCCCATTCTCCTCGCATCTGCTGGACCACCAACATAGAATCTCCGTAGACTTCCACACTACCGGCCTTCAAGGCTATCAATGCGTCAAACCAAAAGCACATGCTTCATACTCGGCCATGTTGTTAGTCATTCTGAATGTCAACCTCTTGGCCAAAGCCAAATTCTCTCCCTCGGGGGTTACTATCACGATTCCAATTCCGGCTCCCTTGTAATTCACTGCTCCGTCAATATACATCTTCCATCTCTGAACTGTTATTGCTTGGATCTCTTCATCTGGAAATTCAAACTTATACTGATCCCCCTCAACCGGTTGCAATGCCAGAAACTCTACTACTGCTCGCCCTTTATCACCTTGGAGGTGAGATACTCAATGTCAAACTCTGTCAACAATACAACCATCTGCCCAATTTTCCCACTAGTGAAGGCACCGATTGAAGATACTTCAGAGGATTTTCCTTTGCCACTACCTGGATCTTGTATGACTGGAAATAATGCCGTAATTTTTTGGAAGCCCATACCATTGCAAGACAGATCTTTTCAACTTCCTGATATCGAGCCTCATACGGGAGCATCTTCTTACTCATATAAAGACTGCATGTTCTACCCTTATCTCATCAGCCTGTACAATCATTGCCCCCAGTGCTTCTGATTCTATAGCCAAATACAATATCAAAGGTCTGCCCGGTCTCGGAGGTTTCAATACATGAGGCTTTACCAAGTACTCTCTGATTTTGTCGAAGGCTGTCTGGCACTGTTCATTCCATCTCACCGGCTGATCTTTTCTCAACAGTTTGAAGATAGGCTCACATACTGATGTCAACTTGGCAATGAACCGACTGATGTACTGAATCTTCCCCAAGAATGCTCTGACTTCTTTTTCTGTCTTCGGTGCAGGCATTTCTGTGATTGCCTTGATCTTTTCGGAGTCTACCTCTATTCCGCCCATTCCCACTGTATGACCAAGCAACTTCCCTGATGTCACCCCAAACACATATTTCTTGGGATTAAGCCGCAGGTTGTATCTGTCAACTCTCTGAAGGAACCTTTCCAGTGCTTCAATATTGCCAACTCTTGTCTCTGATTTCACCATCATGTCATCCACATACACCTCAATCTCTTTGTGCATCAAGTCATGGAAAAGTGTAGTGGCCATCCGTTGATAAGTAGCTCCTGCATTCTTGAGCCCAAACGGCATTACCTTGTAACAATAAGTACCCCACTCAGTAACAAATGCAGTCTTGTGTTTGTCTTCCTCAGCCATGAGAACCTGATTGTAACCTGAAAATCCATCTGCAAATGAATACATGGCAGATAAAGCCGCACTATCAACCAGAACATCTATATGCGACAGAGGAAAATCATCTTTCAGACAAGCCTTGTTCAGATCTCTGTAGTCTACACACATTCTGACCTTCCCATCTTTCTTTGGCACCGGTACTATGTTAGCCAACCACTCATGATACTTTACTACTTCCAGGAACCCCACATCTATCTGTTTCTTAACTTCCTTTCTGACTTTCTCAGCCCATTCTGGTCTCATCCGTCGGAGTTTCTGTTTTACTGGCCTCATATTCGGATAAGTTGGTATTGTGTGTTGGGCAATGTTTCTGTCTACCCCAGGCATGTCCTCATAGGACCAAGCAAACACTTTGGCATATCTGACCAACACTTCTTCTAGTTTCTCCCTCTCTTCAGAGGTTACTTCACTTGCAATCAGAATTTTCTTGGGGTTCTCAAGTGTACCAAGTTAAATGCAGTAGTTTTGGCTGAACTGATGTCAAATATCTTGATTCGTGCAGAGTAAATGGAAATGACTCAGGCAAGTAAGCAAAAGAAATGTCTTTATTATTGGATAATGCGGAAGTACATTCAAACAAATCAGGAAGGTGAATGTCTTCATCATCTATAGACACTCTTCCTCTCCAATCAGGTCTTCCTCAGGCTTTTCGTCCTCTCCAGAGTCAGGCTCTCTAACTTCAGTAGTTCTTCCTCCCAATTCTCTTTCTTTTTCCCATAATTTCTTCAACTATCAGCTTCTTACCCAACATATCCTGGAAGATCTCAACCCAGGTACCACAATTCCATTAACTTCCATAGGTTCAGGCTCCCCTTGATATCCTGAAGCTTTCACAAAACATTCCATCAGTTTCAGGCCCTTTTTCTTGACCTTTGGCTTTTCTTCATCAGACTTGTACCCCAAACCTTTTCCGAGTAGTCTGTCCTCTGAAATCTGGTAATTTTGAACCTTTACCCGGCTCAAACTTCATTTTCTCCATAATCCTAGCCACCTTAGGATCCACCCACTCCTCAAAAGTAGCTGACACCTGAAACCTCGTGAAAGGTTGTATCTCCAAGGCAGCCACTGCATTATCTAACTCAGCCCGGATAGTAACAACTTCTCCCTCATACGGAAACTTGATCATCTGATGTAAAGTGGAAGGCACGCCCTCAAGTTTATGAAACCAAGGCCTTCCCAACAATAAGGCAAAAGTAGCCGGGATGTCCAGTACTGTGAACTCAACCCCATCTTCAATCGGTCCTACCTTGACCATAGCCACAAAGGTACCCTCGACTCCCCTTTTGCTGTCATCATAAGCCTTAATAGTCATGCTGGAGGGGTCTAATTCTGTTGCTTTCATACCCAATCTCGCCATAATTTTCAGCGGGCACACATTGATGGACGAACAATCATCCACCATCACACATGAAGTTCTCTTGCCCCTCACCTCGGCCCTGATAAATAGAGGCCTATTATGATTTCTCCCCTCTGCTGGGAGTTCATCATCAGAAAAAGATATCTGCAAAGCTTCTTTTTGAACCGACCCAACAAACCTTGCAGGGTTGGCATCTTCCGGTACCACAATCTTGCTCAAGGCCTCAACCATGGCTTGCCTATGCTCCCGAGATGCACATAACAGTTCCCAGATACTCACTTGTGCTATAGTTTTCCTCAATTGCCTCAGCACTATATCCCCCTCAGTATTTTCTGCAGTCTCAACCACTTCTCTATCTTATATCAAAACTTCCTTACCATTTTCTGCCACATCATTGTAAAAATGACCACTGCGCGTCATTCCCCTTACTTCTTCCTCATCACTGCTAAAGAAATCAAGCCAAAAGTTTTTCCCCTGCGCAGTCTCATCTTCACTAGTACTATCCCAGATTCCCAGGCAAAAGGCTTGAGGGTGAAAGGATTTTAGGACAAGGTCTTCAGGGAGGCCATAATTGATCATATAGGCTGGTGGTGGTACGACACGGTAATTGGGTAATGGGTTTCTGTGTGTGTCAGGCTGTTCTGTTTCAGGTATTTACTTGGAGTCTATCAGGTCTTGGATTTCATGGCGGAGTCGGGCGCAATTGTCAGTGTCATGGCCCTTTTGTTGGTGAAAGTGACAGTAAAGACTTAGGTTATAATGTGATGGTGGGGGATTGGGTAATGGTTTGGCTTCCAAGGGTTTTAAGAGCCTTTGCCTCTTCAATTTCTCCAGCACCTGGACAGGGGCCTTCCCAAGTTGGAAAACCGCCGGTTCCGGATAGCGGCAATCTCAGTAGAAACAAGCTTTGTTCCCGATGTTCCCCCAATGGGCCTCATATTCAGACCATAGATTTTTCTATTCTCAGCCTCTTCTTCTTCAATATCCATGACAGTTTCCCTCAACTGCCGAAAGTCTGCAATCATGGAGGTCATCCTCCTCAACTTGCTATAAATGGAGGGCTTGGTGCCCTTGATAATCATCTTAATCTGATCATTCTCTAAAGGCCTAGTCTGCGTCTTCAACAACTGACCCATTCATCGGTCCACATACTCCTTAAAACTCTCCTCCGATTTCTGCTTAACATTCTCCAGATCACGGAGTGACAGATCGATCTCTAGGTCAGTGACATACTGCTTCAGGAAGGCATCAGCCAACTCTCTCCAATCTTCCTTCACTTTCTTCTCCAAACTGTGGTACCACACCACGTGAGCTCCCTCGAGCGACATTCCAAACATTTTCTGCACTTGGCGTTAAGATAAACCAACTGAACTCATGACTGATACAAACTGCCGGAGATGCACCCTTGGATCCCCATTCCCGTTAAACTTAGCCATATCAGGCATCTTGAACTGTGCCGGCAACTGTTCCTCGTTAGTCAGTGTGTCATAATCCAGCAAATCCTCATTCTTACCCCTCATCTTGCGGGTAACTGACTCAACCTGATCCCGAAGTTTCTGTAACTCTGTTTGAGACCCAGATACTCTGCCTGCTGCATACTCTGCCATATCATCATCAAAAGTGGGGATATCATCCCCCAACCCATTCGGAGGCTCCTCATGCCTCACATTCTCAGAAATTCCCCCAGCACGGGGCACAGCCATACCAGCCACATCAGTAGTCAAAGCTTGCAACTGTTCAGTGACCTTGGCGAGACTGTTCTCTAACTGATCCATACGGGATACCTCATTACCAGATTCACTCATGACTGTTACTGTTCTTTTAATGAGCCTTGTCCATTCTCTAACCCAAACGGTATCTATGATGTCTTTTTAAGACATAGATGGTGTTAACATGATATATGTATGTATGAGGTGCATGAGATGCATGTAACATATATAACATACTACATTAACTAAAATTCTCAAACAAATCGGCCCGTTATCATTTTAGAAACTTTCGGGCTAACTGTCATAGGAGTGAACTCGTCCCAGTTTAAATGGCCCAACAAGTTCACATCTCATGGCAAGGAGCCCAAATAAATCCAAATGGTAATGTTCCGAACACAAGCACAAAGATAATGCAAACATAAAGTAATAATTTCTACGTAATGGCCCATCAATATTTCAGAATCTTTGGGCCTAGTAGTCATAAGGTACGAACTCGCCCCAATTTAAATGGCCCAGCAAGTCCGCATTTCTGACAATAGTCCAACTGCATCCAAATGAGGATGGTCACAAGCACATATTCAAGGAAATAATTGTTACTTTAACCATACAAACCCGGTCTATGGGTGGGTTCGCAAGAGTGTAGACAAATGCTCTCACTGGCGAAGGATGGCCCACAACTATGTCTCCTCAATCAAGGGTTCTAGCGACCAAGTGAGCGCACCATTTTTTTATACACTAAGGTACGTGCCAATGAGCTATGGTGTGTGACTGACTGTCAAATTGATTTCCCATTGTAGATTCCCCAGAGGGAGGGTAGAGCGAGGCTCTCTTAAGTACCATAGCCTCTTAGGCTCTTATCGCTTGGTGACAGGAATAAACAACGAGCCCTCCAAATTAGTCCATCACAATAGGCTAAGGGTAGATGGCCATATAGGTGCCTTCACAGCTTTTCCTTCTAGGAAGGTAGTGAATGAAGAAAGACACCAAACCATTACCTAGCCTCAAGATGCCCTTGATTAAACCCTCATTTTATCCACTATAGACACGGTCAATTAGAACATAAATCCAAACATTACAAGACAATATTTCGGGGCCGATTCTCTATCCCCAGTGGAGTCGCCAGACTGTGGGACACAGAAAATGGACGACGCATGCTGTCCCGGGCTCACGGCCCGGTCGGGAGTACGGAGTAGCCACAGGGGACTAAACCGGAGAATAATGGAGTCGCCACCTGGTGTGAACCAGGAAAATGAGATTTAAGGCCGCACTCACCCCTCGCAAGGGAAGACCTCAAATCGTTGGGTTCGGAATGGTCCCTTACTTATGTCACTTGTAATGAAATGATTTATGTAATAATTTAATCAAGTTTAAGTAACACTTATTTCCAAGAGTATCATGCTTCTAAATTCACATGCATACATCAACAAGTTCATCTAAATTTACATGTAACACATATCCGAATTTACATACAGCCTATTAGTATGTAATATATGTCTCAATTTGTATACATAAAGATTAACACACGGCAAGCATACAAGTTAATAAACACATTATACTCCTACATGTGGGGAATATAGATGAATGACACCTACACAATCTTGCATAATGCATAGAAACAATCAGGTTTATCATACGAAAGAATAGCTAGTAGGGACAATTAGGTATGAAATCTGATGAAAATAACCCAGTTCAGTGGGTGCGCGTTCGCGTAGTGTTCGAGAACCTTTTCGAACGGTGAACAGAAGGCTCGCATTCGTATAGCGTTCGAGAACGCGTTTGAACAGACCAGACCTGATGCATGAAACACTAAGAAGATGCGTGCGCGTTCGCGTAGCGTTTGATAATGCGTTCGAATGGTAAACAGAAGGTTCACGTTCGTATAGCGTTCGAGAACGCGTTCGAACGGAACCAGACATGATGTATGATGAAACTAAGAAAATGCGTGCGCATTCGCATAGCGTTCGAGAACGCGTTTGAACGGTAAACAGAAGGTTCGCGTTCGTGTGGCGTTCGAGAATATTTTATTTTATTCCAAGTCCACAACATACAATATTTCATGATACATGCATATTTATCTACTCAAGGGCCACAACATGCACTTTAGCATAACAATCATGCGAACAATACTCAATAAATAATGAAAATAAAACAGAAAACAAATGTGGAAAATACCCTCAGGTCTAACCTTTTTTTGCCAACTTTCAGGCTTGCGTTTCACGGACGTCGGAAGGGTAAAGCTCCTCAACTTCTCCGGTTCACTGGTTTAGCGTCCTAGCTCACTGTTTTGCTTGCTGTTCGACCTCTATTCTGCTGCTGTTCGGCCTCTGTTTTGCTGCTATTTCCTCTGTATTTTCTGCTCACTGTTCAGGTCACTGTTTTGACGTTTCAACGGACTGTTCCGAGTGTTTTTTGTGGGTTTTTAGCGTAGTCTTGTGTGATTATTTTAAGGATTATAAATGCAGTTTTTTATGTTACTATTTTGAGGATTTTAGGGACTGATTTAAGAGGATTTGGCTGCTATTTTGGGGGTGATTTGGGCTACTGTTCAGGCATGTTTTAGGAGGTGTAGGGGCTTCTATTTTCGGTGGAAATGGGCTGCTGTTTGGGGGTGTATTTTCGGTGATGTGTGGAGGTTTAGGGGCTGCTATTTTCGGTTGTGGAGTGGGGGAGGTGAAGAGAATTATTTGTGTTTTTCTTCTTGCTATTTCCTTGAGTGGCTAGGGCTCTTGGTGTTGTGATTTTCGTGTAAGTCTTGTGTATGAGCTAGGGGAGTGCATGTCTTGGTTAGGGGTTGTTTATATAGAGAAAGGTTAGGGCTACTCCTTGTCTCACAAGGAAGGGATTTTGGCATTAAAAGGAGGATTTGATTTGGTATTCAACAAGGAAAGGATTAGATTGAGGGGGGACAAATCTTGGCTAGATTAGGAAAATAAAATATTTAATTTGTTATTATTGATTTTAATTAGGCATGACATCTTTTTAATTTAGTATGTGATTTTGTTTAGTTAGGAAGTTAATATATTTGATTTGTTTTAATTAGGTATGATTATATTATGTTTTATTTAATTTGGTATATGACTTAATTAATTATTTTATTTAATTACATTATCTAATTAATATTTAATTTAATTTCCCATGTGTTTTAAATGTGTTTTATTAATTGGGATGTGTTTTATGGGCTTTGGGGGGGCTAATTGGGCTGGGGTGTGAGGCTAGCAGCAAAACCAGAAATACTGACGCCGTTCGAACGCCCATTCGAACGCTACACGAACGCCCGCAATCTGTTTGACGTTCGAACGAAGTACGAACGCAGCACTAACGAAGACAGTGAACTTGCAAAATGAATCTGATGACGTACTTATTCTGAATTTCCCATTCCGACCTACGTTTCCCGCAATATCCTTAGCTAAAAAGGTAGTTCCTCCAACTAAGACTCATCATCGGGTTTCACATGCAAAAATGCAATGCCTACAACCGCCTATATGACTGATTGGTAATTATTACACAAAGTTTATATATTATAATAAGGGAGATATCTAAAATAATAGTAATAAAAAGTGGATCATCTAACCTCAGCATTTTCTTTTATTGTAATTTTACATTTTTAATTTCCAGTATTTACTTTTCAGCATTTACTTTCCAGTATTTATTTTATGTCTTTTATTTTATTTAAGCTTTTCTTAGCCTTAGATATGTGTCGTAACTAAGCCCATTATTTGGGGTTGTGATGAAGTCCAATATCACCGGTTTATAAGGGGTTATATTATGGTTTGGGTAATCTAAAGGTTTATTTATTGAGCCTTAGTCCTAATACTTCTTATTAGCTGGCCATTAATAAGACTGATCTGGTAAACTTAAAATGAACTTGGAAAATGGAATTTAGGTTTAAGCCATAGACTCAATAGCCCACGATCTTCCTTGAGGATAGATAACCCTTAATAAATTTCCTTACAGGATAGGAATATACCTGTCGGGTGGGGGTAGCCATAATTGGAACTTAATCTTAATAAATTCAGATAACTTGGTTGACATAGAAATATGATTAATTAATTTACACTGGGTATTTGTATCTGACCATTGGAAGAGGCTTTTACATAATTTTATGTTCCAGGTTAATTAACCAATATATTACACAAACATAAAATAACCACTTCATCTTTAAAAATATATTGGAATAATTCACAACCCTGAATAGTTTATTAATATTGAATTTTCCTCAATCTACTTTCACGTCATTTTATTTACTTGTTTTAATTTTAAAATCACCACCCAATCAAACAATCAATCCATTAGATACTCGTAAACATTTGGCTTCATAAATTAATAGCTTAGGTTATAAGTCCTCGTGGGATCGATACTTTTTATACTACTTGAACGATACGTGCGCTTGCATTACACGCGTGTGATTATGCATTGGTCAAGTTTTTGACGCCGTTGCCGGAGACTTATTTATCTTTCACTATTAGTTTTGGGGTTGGATACATTACTTGTATCTAATTTCTTTTTACTTATTGTTGTTGTTTTCTTTTGTTTCAGGTTCTCAGACACTACATGAGACGAAAAAGAAGCTTTGAAATCCGACCACTTGACCCAGAGAATGAAAGAACCATCAGACAATTGAGAAGGGAAAGGCGAGAAGGCCAAGAAGCATTAATCAACATGGAACCTGAACCGTTGGAGGTTGCACCACCAATTCCCATTCGAGACAGAACCATTCCGGTGGTTGACAGCTTCATTTCCTATATTGTACTTCCTTCCTTACTAGAAAATGCGTGTGACATCAAAACATGCATTCAAATGATTCAACAATCAGTTCAGTTTGGGGGGAATGCAACTGAGGATCCTAATGCCCACATCAGTAACTTCCTGGAAGTTTGCGGCACTTTCAATTACAACCGAGCAGCTGAAGAAGCAATGAGACTGTGAGTTTTCCCATATTCCTTGAAAGACAGAGCTAATGTTTTCTACATTCACTACCAGTAGGTTCCATCACAACTTGGAACACTTTAGCCACCAAATTCCTTGCAAAATACTTTCCACCGGCCAGAACTGCAAAGCCGAGGAATGGCATAACATCATTTGTGCAACAAGACTCGGAATCCCTTTGCGAAGCTTGGGAAAGGTACAAAGATTTACTCCGGTAATGTCCTCACCATGAGATTGCAAAGTGGCTACAAGTCCAAACCTTTTATAATGGACTTTCTGGACTGATGAGAACCACAATTGATGCTGGTGCTGGAAGAGCGTTAATGGCAAAAAGAGAAGATCAAGCCTGGGGTTTAATTGAAGAAATGGCCAACAACAATTCATTATGGCCAACATAAAGGAGCATGATCCAACGAATTGCTGGAATTTATGAAGCTGGAGCCAACACAGCAGTGAATGCCAAGCTGGATCAGATATATAAATTCATGGAAATTCTTAGCACGCAAAGCAATATTGGACCCACATGCCACCATATGGAGGAGCACCAGAGATAAACCAACATAAAGAAACGGTGAATTATGTCAACAATTTCAACAAATAGGGGAACAATCCATATTCCAATACTTATAACCCTGGGTGGAGGAATCATCCCAATTTCTCATGGAGCAACAATTCAGGACAAATGAACAATCCACCACCAGGATTCCAACAGCAAAACCAGGAGCATGAAAAATAACCAGGACTAGCGGAAGTGTTGGTCCAGTTAAAAAAGTACGATGCTATGTTTCAAAATCAAGCAGCATCAAATGAAGCTATGTTTCAAGCCCAATCGGCATTGAATCAAAGCTTAACTTCATCTATTAAAGCACCGGAAAATCAAATTGGACAACTGGCCAATGCTCAGAGTTACAGACCACCAGGTAACCTTCCTAGCAACACTGAACCAAATCCAAGAAACATGAGGAATGAGCAATGTCATGCCATCATGTTAAAAAGCGGTACTGAAATCAATAAAGATGTTGGAATCAAGGCATCCATTAAAGAAGTACAAAAAGATACAGTTCCACAGATGGAGGAAAAAGAAGCAAAGGAAAATGATCAAGAAAGGTTCACTCTACCTCCATCTTTTCCACAGCGTCTCCAGAAAAATAAACTGGACAAGCAGTTTGCTCGATTCCTGGATATCTTCAAAAAGCTGCATATCAATATTCCATTTGCAGAAGCATTGGAACAAATGCCCAGCTATGTCAAATTCATGAAATACATTCTTTCACGAAAGCGGAGATTGGGAGATTACGAGATAGTAGCATTATCAGAAGAATGCAGCGCCATCATTCAGAGGAAGCTTCCCCCAAAGTTGAAAGATCCTGGCAGTTTCACTGTTCCATGCACCATTGGAGAACATGACTTCGGTAAGGCTTTATGTGATCTAGGTGTGAATGTTAACTTGATGCCTTTTTCTATTTTTAGGAAATTGCAGATTGGAGAAACAATGCCCACCCCAGTCTCTCTACAACTTGCTGATAGAACACTTGTATTTCCGAGAGTTGTAGTTGAAGATGTGCTGGTCAAGGTTGACAAATTTATTTTCCCAGTAGATTTTATTGTTCTTGATATGGAAGAAGACGAAGACGTGCCGATCATCCTCGGGAGACCATTCTTGGATACAGGTCGAACCATTATTGATGTACAAAAAGGAGAACTAACCATGAGGGTACAAGACCAAGAAGTAACATTCAATGTTTTCAAAGCCATGAATTTCCCGGATGATGAGAAAGAGGAATGTTTCAGACTTGATGTGATACATAATACCATCCAGGACTCCAATGCAATGTAAAGTTCCATGGACAAACTTAAAGCATGTCAACTGCATATGGAGCCTGAAGATAAAGCGTACTGCGCACTGAAGAAGCCTATTCTTGCACTACAAGCAACAAATGAGAAACAGTTCCCTAGCTCAAAGAATTTGAGGAATTTCACCTACAGCCTTTTGAGAATGCCAAACTGTACAAAGAAAAGGCCAAAAAGAGACATGAAGAGGATTTAGTGCGCATACAACTAGAACCAGGGCATATGGTACTGTTAAACAAATCAAGATTGAAACTCTTCCCATGGAAGCCAAAATCATGGTGGTTAGGTCCATTCCTAATTACCAAGGTTTTACCAGATAAAGCCATTGAGTTACATGATCCCAACTCCTGTTAGAAAATTATGACCCATAGCGTCACTATTTGTAAAAGACATTGTGGTTTTTGTACAAATTAACTATGTGACAATGGAAATTGAATTTTATCATTTTGTAATATTATTACTTAAATATATAAATGATAAAAGTCATTATGATTAGTTCCAGATTATAAGATATGAGACAGTATCAATCCATAACAGTTTAATCATTAAATATCCCTAGTCGTAGTATTATCGAGATTGGACATCGATAATGCGGAATAGACTAGTATTACACTTGTGCGTGTTATGGAAGCGTAACAACATAGTTATCATATATTTAAGTATTGGATACTTATGCAAGTGTGATAGGAGGTTATGTTTACCGATGGTACGGAAATAGCTTCGCTCTAGATAGACCCCGCGAAATCCCATTGGTAGTATGACTATGTGTATATGAGAATCCGCATCAGGGTAGGTGTATTTGGTCTTAACCTGAGACATGCATCGCTAGTACTTGCGACAATCAATACGCTTTGGTTTTGGTCGTCCAGGACTTTAACAGGTTCTGCGTACGCCTCTTCTGGGTTTATTGAGAATCGTAGTGTATTGGGTGTGATGTCAAGATGGAAGTATCACTTCAGTCATATGGAGATGATGATCACGCATGGTGTAGGACATGAGCTGGGCGACTCATGCTGTTCTAGACTCAGGGCCTAGTTGGGAGTACAGAGTAGCCCACGGGGGACTAAACCGGAGAGTAATGGAGTCGCCACCCGGTGTGAACCGGAAAAAATATTTAAGGCCGCACTCACCCCTCGCAAGGGTAGACCTCAAACCGTTGGGTTCGAAATGGTCCCTTACTTATGTCGTTTGTAATGAATGGATTTGTGCAATATTAACCAAGTCTACTCAACATAGATGTTGGTCAAAGTAGTCTAAATTCTAGTTTGGCATGCTTCAACAGTAAACTTTTCATAACGGCAAACATCCGACATCACACATCAAACATGCTACATACATAGTAATCTAAACATGCCTTAATTTAAATTCCTAATACAAAAGGTAAATAACTAAAACATGCTTGAAATAAAATAACATTCTAGTAACCTAATCATGCTCAAATATAAGTTGGATGAAATGAAATACGTGAATCTTTAGAGTGGTACGGGGCATTGTATCCCGAGTGCAAACCATAATACCGTCCATTCAGATTCGGCTATGGAATTTATGTCCGGGTTTCCATCCGATATACCACAAGAAAGAACACATATTTCATTCACCCCGAAATAACATCATATACTAATTCATTATTTCATGCGAACTAATTCTAAATAACATGCTCAAATAATCATCCTAAGTCATTATTTCATGTGAATTAATCCTAAATAACATGCTCAAATAACCATCCTAAGTCATTATTTCATGTGAATTAATCCTAAATGACATGCCAAGCTAATCATTCATACTAAACACATAAAAAACATTTCCTAAATCATTATTTTATATAAATAAATTTAATACAACATACTAAAATAATTGAACACATTAAACACATGAAATACATTTTTTTAAGGCCATTATTTCATGTGAGCCAATTCCAACAACATGCCAAGTTAACTACTCATGCTAAAATACCATAAAATACATTTTTAAATCATTATTTTATGTGAGAAAATTTTGTAATATAAACCCTCAGGTCTAACTTTTTTGTCGTTGCTCGGAGACGCGTTACACGGCCGTCGGAAGGCTAAATCACCACGATCGCACCGGTTCGCTGTTTTAGTGTTTTGCTTACTGCTTTGGCCACTTCGCTCGCTGTTTTGAGTCCGCTTTGCTGCGTTTCAGGTCTTCGTACTTTGCTCCCTGGTTGGTAATGAATTATGGATGGCAGTTTTAAGGGGCTGACTTGCGTGGACAGTGGGGGTGTTCTGGATGAGTGTTCGGGCGAGTTTGAGGGTTGGTCTGGATGAGTGTTTGGGCGTGTAACGTGAAGGCTGGATGAGGGGCTGTTTGGCATGTAATGAAGGCAGAATGAGGGGCAGTTTGGCGTGTAATGAAGGCAGAATGAGGGGCAGTTTGGCGTGTAATGTGAAGGCTAGATGAGGGACAGTTTGGCGTGTAATGTGAAGGCTAGATGAGGGGTGGTTTATTTGGCTAGTGATGAGGGCTGTCCACTGGCAGTATTTAGGCGTGATGAATGAGCTTGTTGACTTGTTTGAGGGCTAATATGAGGCTTTGTGCGTGAGGTTTTTGGCATGAACAAAGAGGAGTAGTTTCTTGGGCAATGTGGGATTTTGGGAGAGAGGGGCTGCTTTGTTGCTATCTTGGGCGTGAATGTGAAGCTTATTCTAGGGAGATTTTAGCGTGAAAAATAGCTGATTCCAGGGGGATTTTGGGCGTGACAAGGGATTGGTTTGCTGGCTATGTTTTCGTGTTTCAGGGGGGCAATATTTGCGGGCTTCAGGGGTTGGAATAGGCGCTGAAATGGCGTTAATTTGAAGTGCTGAAGTGAGCTGGTTTGGGCGCAAGTTGAGAGGCAGTGAGGGGCTGATTCAAAGGCAGTTAAGGGCGTGAAAATGGTGCTGAATGAGGCAGTGTACACGGGCTTGAATGGAAGCAGTGAGTTGCTTGAAGACAAGGGTTGTGAAGGATGGCAGTGGATGCGTGAAGGTGAAGGGTTGGAATTGAGGCCTTGGGCGTGACTTCTAGGGGGGAATAAGGGGCTGTTTGATCTCCAAATGTTTAAGTGTTTTTGATGTGGTGTTAGGTATCTCCTGCTTGAAGGGTGGATGAATTTTTGGGTTCTTTTTATAGGCAAAGTTGGTAGCATTTGTAGGGTTAGGGAATTATGGGGTGGTTAGTGTGATTGGCATTTGTAGGGTTAGGGAATTATGGAGTGGTTAGAGTGATTAGGGGCTTTTATGATTTATTGAATTTCCTTTGTTGAATTTTGATGATATATTCACGTGGAGGTGGGGAGTAGCTTTGATTTATTTGTTGAAAGGTGAGGTGAGTAGGGTATGTCTTGTTGGAAGGTAATTTTTTGTTAGAATAGTTGATGGAGGGGTAAATGTGTGTAATAGGTGTGGGCTTTGGTTTAGGTGGGCTTGGTATGTGTTTTGATTTAGTTTCATGAGTTTTGGATGTGGTTTTAGGTGTTTAGGTGGGCTTAGAGTGGTTTGCGGGAATTTCGGGCCAAAGATGTACCCGAAACGAAGATTCAACTAGCGAACTCCGAGCGAACTTAGCGAATCAAAACCAATAATATGTCAATTCTTGACTTCTCCTTTCCGACGACCGTTTTCCGCAACTTCCACGACTTAAAGGTAGTGCCTCCTTACGAGACTCCTCATCGGGTTCGATATGAAAAAATACAATGCCTACAGATGGATATAAAACTGGTACTCTAATTGGTTGCAACCATCGGGATAATATGACAAGGTCATGATTATCCGATTAAAGAGACTAGTTACTTGTAATCCGAAATATGCTTCGTACGGGGCATACACTATTCCAGCCCCATGCCTTGCATGTGACATCCGATACTGGATCGTAATACGAAATACTACCTATACTATGCCTGACATAGATTATATATTCCTTTAAGAATATTTCTAGAGAATTGGGTAGGCACAATGCTTTGCTAGAAGCCAACCATGTCTCGTAAATCTGTAAAAATGTAGTACGAGGTACGTATGTGTTCGGATAGTCCGACGGCCAGATTTATTGCCAACATATCTAGGGATCTCATGGGTCACTTCCCGAAGATTCACCTATGACGTATGATTCGAATATAATTAATCTGAGATTAATTGCAGAGAGATTTTATCTGGGATAAAATGCTATTTGAAGAGAGATAACGATTAATTTGGAATTAATCGATAAAATGATATATTTGATATATTAAACGAAATTAGATTTTGACGCGGAATTAAAATTGGATTTTAATTCGGGCTAACGAATTGATTTAGAATTAATTCGTTAGCTACATGAATAGTAATTTTGCTAGGCATAATTATTTAATTAAATTTGATTTAATTACGTCGCAACAGAAAGTTCGTTAATTCAGAATTAACGAACCCGAGCCCGTAATGTGTTTACGGGCCCACTCGCATTTTGAATTATAGTGGGGCCCACAAGTCAAATCGTAAGTCACATCGTTTGTCACTTTAGTGATGGAAGTCATGTCACCTTTTTGTGATTGACAACCAGTCACTATTCATGATTGGAGTAGATGAGGGCATTGAATGCCATTTTTCCCTCCATTTTGCTTTATGTTTTTTGGAAAAGCATATACCAAAAGTGTGAAGGATTTTTGGTATTAGGTTTTTGAGAAAACAAAAAAAAAAGATTTGAAATCTCTCTCTCTCTCCATAAGCTCATTGCCGTGAGCTTCTTCACCATTAGAAGGAAAATTGTTTTCTTTCTTATCTTGCTAGCACATTCAAGGAATCATATCAAGGTGTTAGGGAAACTAATCCATTGAGCTTGGAATCAAAGATCAAAGATTGGAGCTTGGATTTCAACTTCAAAAGGACACCTAGGTCGAAACTTCAAGGAGGAATTTTTTGTTCTACACGCATTCTAAATCCGTTCCTTGTAAGTATGATTCCGCCATACTTTATTTTCGTATTCACATGATTTCATTGCTTTATATGATCTTGGGAATGTCTTAGAGACCAACAATGGTATCATGCGCCTTGATGAGCATGAAATTGAACTTAGGGTTTATATGCTAAAATTTGGATAAATTTGATTTGAGCATGTTTTAATCAAATTGTTTGTTTGAGTATACTTGTATGTTAATAACTTGGAGTTATGCATGATCAATTTGTAGAAAAATTAATTGGATTAATTTTCCCAAAGATGCTAGGCTTAACCGAATACTATATGCCCTAAAAGTAATGGTATTTTTTTGTTCTTTTGATCATTGGATGAGTTGAAAGACATGGATATATTGATTTAAGATTCAATCAGATTTAAAACGAAATCGGATATAAATCCATAGCCGTGAGCTTCAAAGCATGTAAATGAGATGATTTTTGTTTCAATAATGTTTGACATGAATTGGTGATGAATAATCATGATTAATTGATTAGATTAGTATTTTGGAAATTTTAATTTAAATAGTTAATCATGGCTAAGCACTTTAATTAATTAAATCATGATATTTGGAATATTAAAATTTAATTAGTTGGGCTTAATTTAAAATTGGGCTTATAATGTTGTATTTGGGCCTAATGGGCTTGGTTGGGCCAAGTTAGTTTAGGACAATTGGATTGGATCCAAATTGGGCCTAAACCATTCCATTAAGTCCAAATATGACAAATGGGCCTTTTATGTTTAATTGGGCCTAATGGGCCGAAATTGGTTTCTTGGCAAATATGGTGATTCCTTAATTTGGCTTTGGTATTTGGGTTTGACCTATATTGACCAAAGTCCATGCCTTAAGAAATTAATTGAAAGCCCATTGGACTTTAATTAAATGACATTGGATGTTAATTGGGCTTTGAGACCCATTTAGATTAGATTTGGAATCTAAGTCTTAAAGGCGCATTTAAAAGTGTAGTTATTTAATTTGGAATTAAATATGGAATTAGTATTGAATACAAACTAAATTAGATTTAAATTGTAGTTCGATATAATTCAAGAATTCTTGCTTCGAGTACTTATTCTCAAACGAGTTGGACTAGCGCAAATCAAATCGTTCTTTGAACATTAGATGATCACTTTATTCAAAGATTAATTAATTGGATTAGATTGATTGAATAACATGCTTTGTGTGAATACATGGATGTGTTGAATGAATAATGTATATCTGATGGATATTAGAAGGGAAAGGGAAATTTTGGAAATTGTTGTAAATTTAGAATTTATTAAATTGGACCTGCGTGTCCAGCCTTATCTCTGTCGATTCTTTGTAATTCTCTTCTCACCTAATTCCCTCAATGTTAATGAGGTTTCTTAATTGTATATTATGTAATTGGGTAGAAGTAAGAATATGCTAGCGGGGAGAGGAAATGAAGTGATTTGTTCTAGGAACAATCTGTGAGATATCCATCCGCATATCGTTATTAATTTATTTACCGCGCCTTATTATGCTTTTAGAATGCATGCTTAAGGGTGTATGATGAGACCTAACATAGATAATAAATTGGTTGCCAAATTACGCAAAAAACCCTTAACAAATATTAAGCGTTTTCCTTCCATTGAGTGATTCTTACTCAAGATCCAAGATTGGCACTGGTTTGTTGGCCAAAGTCAAGACCTTTGTCCATCGCGGATGTGTTTGAATCATGAAGGCTTTTTTCCATATCGTATGTCTTGTCCAAGTTGTGATTTGGGCCAAAGTCAAGATCCCTTCTTGTCCATCGACATCGATTACGAAGCTTTCCAAAGTCAATGGGTTCCGCTTAACTGGAATCATTAAGCTTGTTGTGCCAAAGCCAAGGCTTATTTGATTCAGAGGAAAAAGGTTAAGAAAATATATTGGATATATTGGCATATATATTGTATATATGTTTCGGACTTGGAGGTCCACCTACTAGATCTAGGAATTGGATGAGATCCGATTGATCTTAGAGATCTATCTAGTTAAATATCATACAGCTTGTTTGCCAAAGTCAAGGTTGTGTGTTATTTAACGGGATCCTAGCCCACTAGGAAACTAGGTTTCCCGAGTACTCAACAGAGGGTTAGAGGCTCGCCAAAAATTAGTGGGAGGCTAGAATTAAATTTGCAATTTCGTTCAAATACTTAGCTCTACGCGCTTTCAAATTATTTCGTCAATTATTTTTATTAGTTGGACTAATATATTATTATTTTTCTTGTAACAGTTAGACTGTACCCATACATCGTTAATCGAATAGTTGGACTATTGCGATTAAGATGACATGAAAGTTAAGCATTCGGGATATTGTCATGGGCGATAATGTCTTTAATGGCACAAACTTTCAAGACTGGGATATGAATCTCAGAATTGTTTCGGGATCCGAGAAGTTGCTCTACACTATAGAGAGATCTCTTGGGCCTAAGCCCCGACCTGATCATTTTCTTGAGCTAGAGCTTTGGAAGACTCATAACGATGACAACGCGACCGCTCAATCGGTAATGCTTGCTGCTATGACTCCGCAATTCCATCGTCAAAACAAGGGATTGGATCCCTATGAGATGATGATTGGACGATCATGATCTTCACCGATCTAATCTTAGATCGCAAAGATATGAGTTGCAGAAGAAGCTCTTCCGCGCTCGCATGTCGAGGGTACGTTTGTTGAGCACCATGTGTCATAGATGATTATTGACATTGAGCAGCTCAGACATATGGGCATCGTCTTCGAGGCTGAGACTTCAGTAGATTTGATCCTACAGTCTCTCCCCGACACTTATAGTGGGTTCATCATGAACTACAACATGTTGAACCAAGACCAAACTCTTGGAGAGTTGATGTCCACACCACGCGAAGCAGAAAATGATCACCTAAAGGGCAAGAAGCGCGAGGCGCACTTCGCTTCAACATCTCAGACTCCAATGGCTTGGCCCAAGGCGACTGAAGGTGTAAAGAAGAAGAAGAAGAAGAAAGGCAATGCCAAATCGTCAAAACCTTCTGGGAAGGGTAAGGATAAATCCCAAGATGTATGTCTCCAGTGCGGCAAGCGGGGTCACTGGAAGCGTGACTGCCGCGAGTACAAGGCACACATGAAGGAAATCAAAGCGGGCAAGGCACCGGCTTCAGGTATGTTTGTTATAGAAATAAACATGTCTACTACTAGTTTTAAAAATTGGATTTTTGATTCTTGTTGTGGTACTCATATATGTAATGATGTGCAGGATCTACAGATTAGCAGGAGACTGGCCTCAAGAGAGATTGACCTCCGCGTTGGAAATGGGACACGAGTCGCCGTTTTGGCCGTTGGCACTTTTGTTTTGGAACTTCCCTCGTGGCATGTACTTAAACTTACAGACTGTTATTATGTTCCTAGTTTGACTAGGAATATTATTTCTGTATCTATGTTAGCCCAATGTGGGTACACTTTTGTATTTAGAAACACTAGGTGTTTTATGTATAAAAATGATATGGAAATTTACACTGCTGATGTAAATAATGGTCTTTATATTTTGAGTATAAATAAATCTCAAACATATAATGTAACAAACAAAAGGCTTAAAGTAAGTAACAAAGATGAAACTTACATGTGGCATTGTCGTCTGGGACACATAAACAAGACACATATATCCACACTTTCTAAGAGTGGGCACTTGGATGGATTTGATCCAAATTCATATGACGTTTGTGAATCTTGTTTATTAGGCAAGATGCCTAAATCACCTTTTAGTGGTAAAGGTGCACGTGCCACCGAACTGTTAGCCCTCGTTCATAGTGACATATGTGGGTCCATGTCTAGGCAGGCTAGAGGTGGATATGAATACTTCGTAACCTTTACGGATGATGTATCGCGTTATGGTTATGTGTATCTTATGAGACACAAGTCGGAAACCTTTGACAAATTCAAAGAGTTTCGACACGAAGTAGAAAAACAGACCGGCAAAATTATTAAGACATTACGGTCGGACCGTGGTGGTGAATACTTAAGCAATGAGTTTCTTGATTACTTGAAAGAATATGGTATTCTTTCACAGTGGACTCCTCCCGGAACACCGCAATTAAACGGTGTGTCCGAACGGAGAAATCAAACTTTGTTAGACATGGTAAGGTCTATGATGAGTCGTACAGAGCTACCTATTTCCTTCCGGGGATATGCATTGAACAATGCAATACTTATTTTGAATAAGGTTCCGTCAAAGTCTGTTCAACAGACTCCGTATGAAATATGGATAGGAAGGAAACTAGGTTTCTCATTCCTGAAGATTTGGGGTTGCTGGGCATACGTCAAACGTTTGGAAGGTGCCAAACTTGAACCCAAATCGGATAAATGCCTATTTGTAGGATATCCTAGGGAAACCAAAGGATATTACTTCTATCACCCACAAGAGCAAAGTATTTGTTGCTCTACATGCAGTTTTCCTCGAGAAGGAATTCCTAGATGCAGTGATCAGTGGGAGGAAAGTAGAACTGATGAAAATCAGAGTGATACTGTTCCTGGCACAGAATCCTTAACGGAACATCAACAGTCCATCAGGGATGAGACTGTACCACAATCTTCGATTACACAATGACCACGTAGGTCGGAGAGAGTCAGAAAACAACCTGAGAGGTATGGGTTTCTGATCTCACCTCATGTGGATATTAATCTTATTGAGGATGATGAGCCGGCTACGTATGAGGAAACGATACAAGGTATCGACTCTGGTTTATTGCAAGATGCCATGAATTCCGAAATGGATTCCAAGTACACCAACCAAGTTTGGACACTGGTTGGTGCACTAGAAGGCGTAAAGCCTATTGTTTGCAAAAGGGTCTTCAAGAGGAAGACTGACATGGATGGCAACGTACAAACATACAAAGCTAGGCTTGTAGCTAAAGGGTATCGTCAACGACATGGTGTCGATTACGACCAAACATTTTCACCCGTTGCCATGATTAAATCCATTCAGATAATGCTTACTATTGCTGCATATTTCGATTACGAGATATGGCAGATGGACGTCAAAACCGCTTTCCTTAACGGAAACCTTTTGGAGGATGTTTATATGCAACAACCTGACGGTTTTGTCGTACCAAGACTTGCAAATAAGGTTTGTAAGTTAAATCGATCCATTTATGGATTAAAGCAAACATCGCATTCTTGGAACCAACGTTTTGATGAGATCATACAAGAATATGATTTCGTTCAAGACGAGGATGATCCTTGTGTATATAAGAAGGTTAGTGGGAGCGCACTGACATTCATTGTCCTTTACGTTGATGATGTATTGCTTATTGGCAATGAGATTCCCATGTTAACGTCGGTGAAAGCTTGACTTTCATTAAAATTCTCCATGAAGGATCTGAGAGAAGCAGCCTTTATTCTAGGAATAAAGATCTACTGGGATAGATCTAGAAAGCTGCTTGGACTCTCCCAGAGCATGTACATTGACAAAGTGTTGAAGAGATTCAACATGGATCAGTCCAAGAGGGGACTGTTGCCAGTGTCACATGGCGTCACTCTATCTAAGGATATGTGTTCTAAAACTCAAGATGAGAGAGACAATATGAGTCAGATACCATTTGCCTCGGCAGTTGGATCGATCATGTATGCCATGATATGTACGCGACCTGATGTCTCGTATGCTTTGAGCATGTGTAGTCGTAACAGGCCGATCCAGGTGATGGTCACTGGATGGCGGGTAAGAATATCCTTAAGTATCTTAGATGAACTAAGGACGCTTTCTTAATCTATGGAGATGGAGAACTTGAAGTAACTGGGTATACCGACGTAAGTTTCTAAACCGATAAAGACGACTGTAAGTCACAATCCGGTTACATATTTTGTTTGAATAACGGAGCAGTAGGCTGGAAATCATCCAAGCAAGAGATTGTTGTCGATTCAACAACAGAAGCGGAGTATATTGCTGCAGCTGAAGTAGCAAAAGAGGTAGTTTGGATCCGTAAATTCCTAATTGGATTAGGAATAGTTCCGTTTGCAGCTGAGCCCGTTCCATTGTATTGTGACAATAACGGAGCTATAGCGTAGGCTAGGGAACCGCGGTCTCATCAATGATCCAAGCATGTTCTTCGATGTTTCCATCTGATTCGTGAGATCATACATCGTGGCGATGTGAAGATCGAGAAGGTCGCATCAGAGGACAATATTACAGATCCGCTGACGAAAGCTATTCCTCAGTAAAAGTTTGAGCGACAAGTACATAGGTAAGGTGTTAGATGCTTGAGTGACTGGCTATAGGCCAAGTGGGAGATTGTTAGACAATTATGACCCATAGCGTCACTATTTGTAAAAGACAATATGGTTTTTGTACAAATTAACTATGTGAAATTGCATTTTATCATTTTGTAATTTGATTACTTAAATATATAAATGATAAAAGTCCTTATGATTAGTTCTGGATTATAAGATATGAGACAGTATCAATCCATAATGGTTTAATCATTAAATATCCCTAGTCGTAGTATTATCGAGATTGTACATCGATAATGCGGAATAGACTAGTATTGCACTTGTGCGTGTTATTGAAGCGTAACATCATAGTTCTCATATATTTAAGTATTTGATACTTATGCAAGTGTGATAGGAGGTTGTGTTTATCGATGGTACGGAAATAGCTTCGCTCTGGATAGACCCCGCAGAATCCCATTGGTAGTATGACTATCTGTCTATGGGAATCTGCATCAGGGTAGGTGTATTTGGTCTTAACCTGAGACTTGCATCGCTAGTACTTGCGACAATCAATACGCTTTGGTTTTGGTCATCCAGGACTTTAACATGTTCTGTGTACGCCTCTTCTGGGTTTATTGAGAATCGTAGTGTATTGGGTGTGATGTCAAGATAAAAGTATCACTTCAGTCATATGGAGATGAGGATCACGCAGAGATACAGAACTGGTACTCTAATTGGTTGCAACCATCTGGATAATATAACAAGGTCATGATTATCCGATTAAAGAGACTAGTTGCTTGTAATCCAATTTATGCTTCGTACATGGTAGACACTATTCCAGCCCCAGGCCTTGCATGTGACATCCGATACTGGATCGTAATACACAATACTAAGTATACTACGCCTGACATAGATTATATATTCCCTTAAGAATATTTTTGGAGAATTGGGTAGGCACAATGCTTTGCTAGAAGCCAACTATGTCTCGTAAATCAGTAAAAACGTAGTACGAGGTACGTAAGTGTTCAGATAGTCCGACGACCGGATTTACTGCCAACATATCCAGGGATCTCATGGGTCACTTCCTGAAGATTCGCCGATGACGTATGATTCGAACATAATTAATCTGGGATTAATTGCAGAGAGATTTTATCTGGGATAAAATGCTATTGAAGAGAGAGAACGATTAATTTGGAAATAATCGATAAAATGATATATTCGATATTTTAAACGAAATTAGATTTTGACGCGGAATTAAAATTGGATTTTAATTCGGGCTAACGAATTGATTTAGAATTAATTCGTTAGCGACGTGAATAGTAATTTTGCTAGGCATAATTATTTAATTAAATTTGATTTAATTACCCGAGCCCGGAATGTGTTTGAGGGCCCACGCGTATTTTGAATTATAGTGGGGCCCACAAGTCACATCGCAAGTCACATCGCTTGTCACTTTAGTGATGGAAGTCATGTCACCTTTTTGTGATTGACAACCAGTCACTATTCATGATGGGAGTAGCTTGGGGCATTGAATGCCATTTTCCCCTCCATTTTGCTTTATGTTTTTTGGAAAAGCATATACCAAAAGTGTGAAGGATTTTTGGTATTAGGTTGTTAAGAAAACAAAAAAAAAGATTTGAAAACTCTCTCTCTCTCTCCATAAGCTCATTGCCGTGAGCTTCTTCACCATTAGAAGGAAAATTGTTTTCTTTCTTATCTTGTTAGCACATTCAAGGAATCATATCAAGGTATTAGGGAAACTAATCCCTTGAGCTTGGAATCAAAGATCAAAGCTTGGAGCTTGGATTTCAACTTCAAAAAGACACCTTGGCCGAAACTTCAAGGAGGAATTTATTGTTCTACACGCATCATAAATCCGTTATTTTTAAGTATGATTCCGCCATACTTTATTTTCTTATTCACATGATTTCATTGCTTTATATGATATTGGGAATGTCTTAGAGACCAACAACTCCAACAAAACATTATTTAGGTTAGTAGGGAACCAAACAAACTTAGCAGACAGACAGTTAATCTTTTACATGGTTCATTGGAGAGTGGCTCCCAAAATTAACTAACCATTTTAACAGTGACTTTAATCCTTTTATATAGGCTCCCAAAATTATTGTTCCATTGATGAGTGGTAAATGTATCACTATTTCCCACTCATTTGACCTAATATTTTATATAGTTTCTTGAGTTTTGTGAATATTTTGATGTGCTTTGTGTTATTTTGTAGATAAATAAAGTTTCAGGACTCTCTGGAGGTGATTTGGGGCCAAAATAGTGAAAAACGGATAAAAGGGCATTTTAGTAATTTTGTGTGTCGCGACACGCAAGCCCTTGGTGTCGCGACGCCTAACATGCGCCGATCCATGCTAACGTGCGCTGGGTCCACATGTCAGAATCTGAGAAGTTTGACTTTGCTAACGTGTGTCGTGCCACGTGTCACCATCACAGCCGATCTGCTAACGTGCACCATGCCACGTGTCATCATCCTACGGTGCCGACAATCACCATCACCATATGTCGCCACGTGTCACTCCACGTGTCATCCACGTCATCATCCACATCACCAGTTGACCAGTCAATGTGCCACGTCACCGCCATGTCATCATCAGCCAATCACAGCGTGCCACGTGTCATCATTCTATGGTACCGATAATCACTATTGCCACGTGTCGCCAAGTCAGCATAATCACTATTGCCACGTGTCACCTTATCACCTTATCCATAATGCCACGTGGCAGATAAGAATCTGAAGCCGACGAACAAGAAGTTGACACGTCACGCGTCGCGACGAGCAAAGCCTTGCGCGTCGCGACTCGCGAGTCCTACCGAGGCCAATAAATTCAGCTCGAGGTTTCAGTTTTAGATGTACCTTCCTCTCTGAATTCTCTGATGTAAATATGGAGTTTTCTAACTAGTTTATTTTAATTTCAGTTTTGTATTTAATTTTAATTACGTTATGTAATAATAGTAATTTACTTTCTTTACTTTTACAGTTTTTACTATTCAACATGAGGAGGTAACTTCCCCATGTTAGGGTGAAAGGTAATTCTTTTACTGTTACTATTTAGATTAATCTCCCTTAAATATAATATATTCACTATTTAAAATTTGACTTAATGAGGATACCGCTATATTGGTCGGTTGGTAATTCATTTTAAACTGGTTTAAACCTGACTAAGTAAGGATACCGCCAGATTGGTCTGTTGGTAATTAAATTTTCTTACCGCCTATATGACAGGTTTATTTTGGTTCCGCCTTTATGGCTGGTTGGACTTAATTTGACTTAATCAGGTTACCGCCTATATGGCTTGTTGGTAAAATAATCCCAAGTTAATATATTATATTAAGGGATATATCTAAATTAGTAGTAGTAAAAGTAGATCCTTTTACCTTAGCATTTTATTTTATTGTAATTTACTTTTCCACTTTTACTTTACCACAATTACTTTTCAGCATTTTTAATTTATGTCTTTTATTTTACTAGCCCTAGTTATGTGTCGTAACTAAGTTAGTTATCCGGGGTTGAGATGAATTCCAATATTACCGGTTTATAATGGGTTATTTTATAGTTTTGGTAATTTAAAGGTTTACTTATTAAGTCTTAAGCTTAATGCGTCTTTTTAATTAGCCACTAATAAGATTGATCTGGTAAGTCTAAACTAAACTTGACAAAGGAATTTTAGGTTTCAGCCTTAGACTTAATAGCCCACGATCTTCCTTGAGGATAGATAACCCTTTAATAGATTTCCTTACAGGATAGACATATACCTGTCGGGCAGGGGTGACCATAATTGGAACTTAATCTTAATGAATCCAGGTAATTTGATTGACATAGACATATGGTTCAATTGGGTTATACTAGGTATTTGCATTTGACCATCGACAGAGGCTTTTGCATAATTTCGTGTTCCAAGTTAGTAAACCGATTTATTACACAAACATGAAATAACCACTTCATCTTTTAAAAGATATTAGAAAGATTCACAACCCTAGATAGTTTCCTAATATTGAATTTTCTTAAACCTACTTTCGTACAATTTTATTTACTTGTTTTTTAAATTCAAAATCATCACCATTTCAAATCAATCAATCAACCTGTTAGATACTAGTAATCATTTGACCTCATAAAATTAATAGATTAGGTATTAAGTCCTCGTGGGATCGATACTTTTTATATTACTTGAACGATACGTGCGCTTGTGTTATACGAGTGTGATTACGCACCGGTCAAGTTTTTGGCGCCGTTGCCGGGGACTTATTTATCTTTCACTATTAGTTTTGAGGTTAGATACCTTTACTTTTATCTAATTTTTTTTAATTATTGTTTTTGTTTTCTTGTGTTTCAGGTTCTCAGATCCTTCATGAGACGAACCAGAAGCTTTGAACTCCGACCGCTTGACCAGAACCATTAGACAGTTGAGAAGGGAAAGGCGAGAAGGCCAATAAGCTTTAGTCAACATGGACCTGAACCTTTGGAGGTTGCACCACCAATACCCATTCGAGACAAAACCATTCAGGTGGTCGACGGCGCCAAAAATTAATGGGGAAATTCTTCCCATGGAAGCCAAAATCACGGTGGTCAGGTCCATTTGTGATCACCAAAGTTTTACCATATAGAGCCGTTGAGATACATGATCCTGACTCCAACAAAACTTTTGGTGCCCTTGATGATCATTTTAATTTGGTCTTTCTCTTAAGGCCGAGTCCGCATTTTCAAAAGTTGGCTTCTCTAGCGATCCACATACTCTTTGAAACTTTCCTCTAGCTTCTGCTTAGTGTTCTCCAAAGCACGGAGTGACAAGTCAATTTCTAATTTTGTAACATACTGCTTCAGAAAAGCATCAGCTAGTTCCCTCCAATCTTCCTTAACCTTCTTCTCAAGGCTATGATACCAAACCACAGGTGCCCCCTCGAGTGACATCCCAAACATCTTTTGGACTTGGCGCTGTGATAGGCCTACTGAACTCATGACTGAGACATATTGCTGCAGATGGACTCTTGGGTCTCCATTCCCATTAAACTTGGCCATGTCGGGCATTTTAAACTGACCTGGCAGCTATTCTCCGAACGTAATTGCCTCATAATCCAACAACTCTTCATGTTTACCCCTTATTTTGCGTGTAACTGTTTCAACCTGATCCCGAAGCTTCTGAAATTCTGCCTGAGACCCAACCACTCTGCATGTTGTATACTCTGCCAAGTCATCATCAAAAGTGGGGATATCATCCCCCAACCCATTCGGAGGCTCATCACGCCTCATATTCTCAGAATTTCCCCCAGCACGGGGCACATCCATATTTGTCATGGCAGTAGTCAAGGCTTGCAATTGTTCAGTAACCTTGGCGAAACCATTCTCCAACTGATCTATCCGGGATACCTCAATATCTGATTCACTCATGTCTGTTCTCAGTATTTTGGTGAGTCTTCCCTTTTTTCTAACCCAACAGGAATCTATGATGCCTTTTTAAGACATAAGGGGTGTTAATATGATATATGTATGCGTGAGGTGCACGAGATGCATGTAACATATATAACATACTAAATCAACTAAAATTTTCAAACAAATCGGCCCATTATCATTTTAGAAGCTTTTGGGCTAACTATCATTGGAGTGAACTCGTCCCAGTTTAAATGGCCCAACAAGTTCACATCTCATGGCAAGAAGTCCAACCGTATCCAAATGATAATGTTCCTAAACACAAACATATAATGGCCCATCAATCACTTAGAAGCTTTTGGCCCAATCGTCATAAAATACATTCTTGTCCCGGTTTAAATGGCCCAACAAGCCCATATCCCATGACAAATGTTCCAAATGGATCCAAACGACGATGTTCCTAAACACAAGCATAAAAGAAAGATAATGCAAACATAAAACAATGATTTCTAAAAAATGGCCCATCAACATTTCAGAAGCTTTGGGCCAAATGGTCATGAGGTACAAACTCGCCCCAGTTTAAATGGCCCGACAAGTTCGCATTTCTGACAGTAGTCCAACTGCATCTAAATGAGGATGGTCCACAAGCACATACTCAAGGAATAATTGTTACTTTAACCATACAACCCCGGTCAATGGGTGGGTTCGTAAGAGTGTAGACAAAGGCTCTCACCGATGAAGGATGGCCCACAACTAGGTCTCTCCAATCAAGGGTTCGAGCGACCAAGTGAGGGCACCCTTTTTTTATACACTAAGGTACGTGCCATTGAGCTATGGTGTGTGACTGACTGTCAAATGGATTTCCCGTTATAGATTCCCCAGAGGGAGGGTGGAGCGAGACTCTCTTAAGTACCCTAGCCTCTTAGGCTTTTATTGCTTGGTGACAGGAATAAACAACGAGTCCTCCAAATTAGTCCATCACAATAGGCTAAGGGTAGATGGCCATATAGGTGCCTTCACAGCTTTTCCTTCTAGGAAGGTAGTGAATGAAGGAAGACACCAAACCATTACCTATCCTCAAAATGCCCTTGATTAAACCCCCATTTTATCCACTATAGACACGGTCAATTAGAACATAAATCCAAACATTACAAGACATTATTTCGAGGCCGATTCTCTATCCCCAGTGGAGTCGCCAGACTGTGGGACACAGGATCTGACGACGCTGTTCTAGGCTCGCGGCCCGGTTGGGAGTACTGAGTAGCCACGGGGGACGCAACCGGAGAATAATGGAGTCGCCACCCGGTGTGAACCGGGAAAATGAGATTTAAGGCTGCACTCACCCCTCGCAAGGGAAGACCTCAAACTGTTGGGTTCAGAATGGTCCCTTACTTATGTCACTTGTAATGAAATGATTTGTGTAATAATTTAATCAAGCTTAAGTAACACTTATTTCTAAGAGTATCATGCTTCTAAATTCACATGTACAAAATAAAAATTACACCTAAATTTACATATATTTCACATCTAAGATTGCATGCTTGAAAGTACATCAAAGTAGCAACGAACATACAACTTCATTGGCATATTATATTCACGAAAACACAAGCACACATATTAACCACACAAGTGCACATGTGAGCACTTTTCCAAGTGGTACGTGGAATTGTATCCCAAGTACAGACCACACTACCGTCCATTCGGAATCGGCTACGAAATTTATGTCTGGGTTTTTGACCGGCGTAGACACACACGTATAACGCAAGCGTACATATCGTTCAAGTAGTATAAAAAGTATCGATCCCACGAGGACTTAATACCTAAGTTATTAATTTTATGAGGTTAAATGATTACTAGTATCTAACATGTTATTTAATTGATTTGAAATGACGACGATTCTAAATTTAAAGACAAGTAAATAAAATTGTTCGAAGGTAGATTTTAAGAAAATTCAATATTAAAAACTATCTAGGGTTGTGATTTATTCCAATATTAATTAAAGATGAAGTGATTATCTTATAGTTGGGTAATATATTGATTTATTAACCTGGAACACTAATTTATGTAAAAGCCTTTTCCGATGATCAATTACAAATACCTAGTATAATCCAATTGAACCATATGTCTATGTCAACCAAATTACCTAGATTCATTAAGATTAAGTTCCAATTATGGCTACCCCCGCCCGACAGGTATATTCCTATCCAGTAAGGAAATCTATTAAAAAGGTTATCTATCCTCAAGGAAGATCGTGGGCTCTTAAACTTAAAATCTCTATGTCTAGTTCATTTTAAGTTTACCTAATCAATTTAATTAATGGCCAGTAATTAAAGAGCATTAAAATTAAGACTCAATAAATAAATCTTTATATTACCCAAATTATAATCTAACCCTTATAAACCGGTGATATTGGATTTCATCACAACCTAGATAACTAACTTAGTTATGACACATAGCTAGGGCTGGTAAAATAAAAGACATAAAATGCTGAAAAGTAATTGCGGTAAAGTAAGAGCTTAAAAGTAAAATAAAATGCTAAGGTAAAAGGAATTATTTCTACTACTACTTATTTAGATATCTCCCAGTAAAAAAATATATAAACTTGTGATTATTACCAACCAGCCATATAGGCGGTAACCTGATTAAGTCAATTTTAGTCCAACCAGCCATAAAGGCGGTGTAGGCATTGCATTTTTGCATATCAGCCCGATGATGAGTCTTGTATGGAGACACTACCTCGTTAGTTGTGAAAGCCGCGGGAAACGGACGTTGGAAGGGTAAATTGGGAATTAGTATTTTGTCAGATTTAACTCGCTTGTTTCGCTTCGGGTTCGTTTGTTAGACCTCTGTTTTAAAACACACCAAACCCATTAAATCACATCAAAAAAATAATTAAAACATTTAAAACACATCCCACTAATTAAATTAAAACAAATTAAAACATTTAAAATACATGTCACAAATTAAATTAAAATCGATTAAATTAAACTTAAATTAAATTAAAATTAAATCACATTCCTAAATTAAAATTAACACAAAATAAATTAAATTAAAGTAAATTCCTAATTTAATTAAATCACGTACCAATTTAAATAAATCATATCCTTAACTAAAAAGAATAAATCAAATCACTTCCCTTAATTAAAATATTTCCCTTATCACATACTGATTAAAAAGATATCCAATTAAAACATAAAATCCTTCTCCTTCTCAAATAAGGTAAGCCTCCATCCCTTTGCCTATAAAAAGAGGCATTCACCCCCTTTATCAATCATGGCAGACTCACACAAAATGATAACCCTAAACCTGCCATTCTTTCCCCTCTCGGCACATTCACACATCATAAACACACACATACTTCACCTCACCCTTACATTGCCATTTCAATAAACCAATTGTCCACTCACATCAATAACACCGCCTGCCATTACCACCAAGCCAAAAACACGTCCCTAGCCTGCTCCAGTAACGAGCCCGTCACGTAGCTTCATCAACCCCTCACGCCAACCTTCAACTTCACGCCCATTGCCTTCACTTGCCCCCTTCACATGAGCCACACCTGCCCCACTACCTCACGCAAGTGAACTCTACAAATCAGCCTTCAACGCCACCTGCCCCCCTTTCACGCACCCACAACCTTCAAATCACGCCACAGGCTTACACTAAAAAGCCCCTCAACCCAGCGCACCATAAGCCCCCCTCACCGACAGCAGTCTACTCACCACAGCCTCACATTGCTCCCACAATCAACGCATATAACCAGCACCAAAACTGCCCTGTTTTGCCGCAAATAAAACTCCTGAAACAGCCGCATAAACCATCCAGTTTTCTGCCCAAACTGCACAAAAGAAACCCTCACTGACCAGCCCCAAATACAGCCCCAAGCCACACCAAAATAGCCCCAAAACACAGCCCCACTGCACTCTCAAAACACAGCCCCAAATGCCCACTGCACTGCTTCATAAACTGCCGCACATCACAGCCCCATTCTGTCCAATTTTGCCGAGCTTAAACCCCCAAAACAGTCCAGAAATCACCCTAAATCTTCACTAAAAAACTACACAAAAACCCATTAGAAAATCATCAAAACAGCAGCCCTTTAGCCCTTAAAAACGCCCAAACAGTCCCCTAAAATAATCAAAACAATGGCCTGAAAAATAGCAGCAAAATAGCAGTGAAACGGAGTAAAAACAGCAGCCCGAGCAGTAAAACAGCGAGAAAAAACGTTGAGCAAACAAATCGGAAAAGTAGCGAATCATTCACCCTTCCAACGGACGTGTAACGCCCTTTCTTGAGACGACAAAAGAGGTTAGACCTGAGGGCACCTTTTCATTTATATCCTTCGTTTTAATTTATTTATTTTAAGAATATTATTGCATGAGAGTCGTTTGAAGCATGATGTGATTGTTGGATGAGCGGGATATGTGTTCCCTTTTGTGGTATATCGGATGGAAACCCGGACGTAAATTCCGTAGCCGATTCTGAATGGACGGTATTGCGGTGTGCACTCAGGATACAGTGCCACGTACCACTTAAGAGACACATATTTCGTCTCATCCAAAATTGTATTTGATCATGTTATAGTTTATAGGTTGTTTATTTATTATTTTAAAGCATGATTTAGTTTAGTTTATTATTTAATTTTCAAAGCATGATTATGTTATTCATGTATGCGTTTCTTTATGCACGATGTTTTGTTTTGTTTATGTTTATGTTTAAATTGGTTATTTATTCAACATGCTTGTTGTGTTATATTGTGTGTTTTCCGTTTAAAGATTTACTTTCGAGCATGCAAACTTAGATTAGGAGTTATTTAGATGAAAGCATGTTAGATCTAAGTACCATTGAGCATGATTATGAAGCAGACTTGGTTGATTCATTGCACAAATTATATCATCACAAGTGACATAAGTAAGGGACCATTCCAAACCCAACGGTTTGAGGTCTTCCATTGCGAGGGGTGAGTGCGGCCTTAAGTCTTTGTCCCGGTTCACACAGGGTGGCGACTCCATTATTCTCCGGTTTAGTTCCCCATGGACTACTCCATACTCCCACTAGTGCCGCGAGCCTAGAACAACATGCGTCGCCCAGGTTCTGTTGTCTACAGTCTGGCGACTCCACTGGGGATAGAGAATTGGCCCCGAAATAATGTCTTGTAGTGATTGTAATTTGTGCTTTAGTTAACTATGTTTACTGTAGGTTGAAAGGGGTTTAATCAAATGCACTTTTAAGGCTAGGTAATGGTTTGGTGTCTTCCTTCATTCACTACCTTTCTATAAGGAAAAACTGTGAAGGCACCTAGATAATCATGTACTAGTAGCCTACCGTGATGGACTGATTTGGAGGACTCGTTGTTTATTCCTGACACCAAGAGATAAGAGCCTAAGGGGCTTGGGTACTTAAGAGAGCCTCGCTCCACCCTCCCTCTGGGGAATCTACAACGGGAAATCCATTTGACTGTCAGTCACACACCATAACTCGTTGGCACGTACCTTTAGGTATAAAAAAGGTGCGCTCACTTTGTCGCTCGAACCCTTGAGTGGGGAGACCTAGTTGTGGTCAATCCTTCGTCGACGAGAGCTTTTGTCTATACCCCTGTAAACCCGCGTATGAACTATAGTTGTAGGATCAATAGAGACTATTCCTTTATGTTTTGGACCATTGTCATTTGGATTCAGTTGGACTTGTTGTCATGAAGTATGGGCTTGTTGGACCATTTAAACTGGGACGAGTCTGTGCTTTATGGCGATCGGGCCAAAAGTTTCTAAAATGTTGATGGGCCAACTAGTGTAGAATTCTTATGAGCTTATATATTACATGCATCGCACGCATCTCATGCATCTCATGCATACATGCATCATGTTAACCCTCTATGTCTTAAAAGCCATCATAGATATCCGTTGGGTTAGAAAAAAGATGGGCTTGTCAAAGAAGAGTTTAACAAACATAGATATCAAGGAAAGGAAACTGAGGAACAGAGAACTTTACGGCAAGAATAGAAATACCATGGTAGGCCCAAAAAAAAAGAAAAAGAAAAAAAAATTTGTTTGTTTTTAGTCCTTGATAGTTAGACATAAGTCCAATGATGAAATCATTTGCTTTAGGATGAAATCTTAGAAACGATAAACCCTTGATGTGCTTTTATCTGATACTTTGAGTGATTGATCTATGTTAGACTCGTAAGCACCTCACTATAGGTTCTTAGCGGTGAAAACCTGAGTAGTTGGCAAGGTGACTAGTTGAAGAAATTGTAGGTCGGTGAATGACCGTTTGCTTAGACGTCTATCTTGATTTGCTTATGTTATGATGTGTGGTATGGTTGAAAATGAAAGAAAAGTCTCTAAAGAAAAGAATTGCACCACCTATAACCGATAAGCGTGATGCTACCCATGGGTGAGTATTAGGACCACCATGAGGAGAAATTCTACCTTAAAGGGTATGTGTGTTGGAAAAGAAAAAAGAGAGAGAGAAAAGAAAATAAAAAAAAGAAGTTCAAAATGAAAAGAAAAAAGAAAGAGAAAAAAGAAAAAAAAAACCATACCACATTGAACACAGAAAAGCAACTGCAGGCATAATTGAGACATCTAGGTTGGTTTGACCCATCGATCCTGATTTTTGAAACGAAATCATTGAGTTAGCTTACCTGGGGATGAATCCACAAAGGAACCTTTGCACACACACACTTTGAGTCTGGCTTAGATCATTTATTCAAAGACTTGGATTTAAGTTGCGTTGAATGTTATGAAGGTTCTCTGGTTTCATTACTGAGCATTCTTTGAGGACAATGATATGTATAACTATTGAGACTATTTCGTAGCATGTGATATAGTTTGATGATATGGAAGGCCCCACCATGTGGTTCATCTTGACCAAGTGCAAACAGTAGAGAACAGAAAGCTAAATTAAGACTGGGAGCGACCAGTCTACCACCCCGTGAATAAGAAGAATAACAAGAAATTGAGCCATGGGACCAGAGAGAAGACTGAGCAATCACTTGGAGAACTGAGGGAAGACCTAACCCAGCGGAATAGGAAATTCATTCATGCATGCATGCATACACGTAACATATTTTTCATTCTTTTTTGTGTTTGTTTTGTTTTGTATTCACAGGTTTCAAAGAAGAAAAAGAGAAAGCGGCAAAGACAAGCCAACCAGAATCAACAACATATGAGTAGTAGTTTTGGGGATGAGTCCCAGGGTTGAGGCTCAGATCAGTTTCAGTTTGGGGATGAGTCCCAGGGTTGAGGCCCATATCAGCTTCAGTTTGGGGATGAGTCCCAAGGTCGAGGCCCACATCGTCAGAGTTTTGGAATGAATCCGAGAAAGAATCCTAGGGTCGAGGCCCACAATAGCAGAGTTTTGTAATGAATCCGGGAAGAAATCCTAGGGTCGAGGCCCACATCATCAGAGTTTCGGGAATGAATCCCAAGGACGCGGCCCACTTCACCAGCAGTTTTGGGGATGAGTCCCAGGGTTGAGACCCACACATCATCAAAAGCCGGGAATGACACTCCGAGAATGGAGCACAGGTTCGGGAATGAACAAGCCGAAAATAGAACTCCGAGAATGGAGCAAGGTTCGAGAATGAACAAGCCGAGAATGGCAATCCGAGAATGGACCAAGGTTCGAAAATGAACAAGCCAAGAATGGTAATCCGAGAATGGAGCAGAGTTCGAGAATGAACAAGCCAAGGATGGAAATCCGAGAATGGAACAAGGTTCAGGAATGAGCAAGTCAGGAATGGCACTCCGACGATGGAGCACGGTTCGAGAATGGACCACCTCACAATAACGGTTCAGGAATAGACCATCTCATACAGCACAGTTCGGGAATGAACCATTACATCAGCATTAGTATCAGTCTTGCTGGGTATGACAATCTGGGGGCGAGGCCCACATTAGCATCAGTAGCAGTCTAGCCAGGTATGGCAATCTGGGGGCGAGGCCTATATCATTATCAATATCAGTCTTACCGGGTATGGCACTCTGGGGGTGAGGCCCACACCATTACTAGCATCAGTTCTGTCGGGTATGGCACTCTGAAGGCGAGGCCCATATCAGTATCAACATAGGGGCGAGGCCCATATCAGTATCAGTTTAAGGGCGAGGCCCATATCAGTATCAGTCTGGGGCGAGGCCCACGTCAGTATCAGTTGAGGGCGAGGCCCACATCAGTATTAGTCTAGGGCGAGGCCCATATTAGTATCAGTTCAGTGGCGAGGCCCACGTCAGTATCAGTTTTGGGGCGAGGCCCACATCAGTCTAAGTCTGGAGCGAGGCCCACATCAGTCTGGGGGCGAGGCCCACGTCAGTATGTGTCCTAGGGTCGAGGGCCCACTACATCATCATTTTGAGGGTGAGGTCCCTATTGTCAGCGGTATTGGGATGCGTCCCAGGGTCGAGGTGCCCCCGTTGTCGGTTATAGTTCCGAGATGCGTCCTAGGGTCGATGACCCACTACATCATCAGTTCGAGGGCGAGGTCCCTATTTTCAGCGGTGTTGGGTCGAGGTGCCCCCGTTGTCGGTTGTAGTTCCGGGTTGAGGTGCCCACTACATCATCAGTTCGAGGGCGAAGTCCCTATTATCAGCGGTGTTAGGTCGAGGTGCCCAGGGTCGAGGTGCCCCCGTTGTCGGTTGTAGTTCCGGGTCGAGGTGCCCACTACATCATCATATTCAGGGCGAAGTCCCTATTTTCAGCGGTATTAGGTCGAGATGCGTGCCCAGGGTCGAGTTGCCCCCTTTTTCGGTTGTAGTTCCGGGTCGAGATGCGTAGCCAGGGTCGAGGTGCTCCATTGTCGGTTGTAGTTCCGGGATGCGTCATAGGGTTGAGGACCCATTACATCATCAGGTTGAGGGCGAGACCCACATTATCAGCGGTATTGGGATGCGTCCCAGGGTCGAGGTGCCCCCGTTGTCTGTTGCAGTTCCGGGATGCATCCCAGGGTCGAGGGCCCACTGCATCATCATCAGAATCAGTCTTGCCGGGTATGGCATTCTGGGGGCGAGGCCTACATCATTATCAGATCAGTTTTGCCGAGTATGGCACTTCAAGTATGGAGATACTAGATCAGTTTTGCCGGGTATGGCACTCCGGGTATGGAGATATCTGATCAGCCAGGTACGACACTCCGGGTACGGAGACATCAGATCAGTTTGCCAGGTACGGCACTCCGGGTATGGAGATATCAGTTCAGCCAGGTACGGCAACAAGAAAACTGTGACACCCTAGGTACGAGGTTATCATTCAGACATTTATGGCATTCTAGGTACGGAGGCGTCACCGCGACACCCTAGGTACGGAGTTAGCATTCAAACATTTATGGCACTCTAGGTAAGGAGGCGTCACCGCGACACCCTAGGTACGGGTTTAGCACTCAGACATTTTGTGGCTCTCTAGGTACGGAGGCGTCACCGCGACACCCAAGGTACGGGTTTAGCACTCAGAAATTTTGTGGCTCTCTAGGTACGGAGACGTCACTGCAACACCCTAGGTACGTGGTTAGCATTCAGACCACAGCGACGCCCTAGGTACGGGGTTAGCACGCCAGGTACGACATGTAGACTATTCAGACATTTTGTGGCTCTCTAGGTATGGAGACGTCACTGCGACACCCTAATTACGGGGTTAGCATTCAGACCACAGCGACGCCCTAGGTACGGGGTTAGCACACCAGGTACGACATGTGGACTATTCAGACATTTGTGGCTCTCTAGGTACGGAGACGTCACTGCGACACCCTAGGTACGGGGTTAGCATTCAGACCATAGCGACATCCTAGGTACGGGGTTAGCAAGCCAGGTACGGTATGTGGACTACCGTGGACTACCGTGGAGTATGTGGACTATGTGGATTACCGTGGACTACCGAGGAGTATGTGGACTACCGTGGAGTATGTGGACTATCGTGGACTACCGTGGAGTATGTGGACTATGTGGACTACCGTGGACTACTGAGGAGTATATGGACTATGTAGACTACCGTGGACTACCGAGGAGTATGTGGACTATGTGGACTACCGTGGACTATCGTGGAGTATGTGGACTACCGTGGACTACCGAGGAGTATGTGGACTATGTGGACTACCGTGGACTACCAATGAGTATGTGGACTACCAATGAGTATGTGGACTACCGTGGAGTATGTGGATTATGTGGACTACAGTGGAGTATGTAGACTATGTGGACTACCGTGGAGTATGTGGACTATGTGGACTACCGTGGACTACCAATGAGTATGTGTACTATGTGGACTACCGTGGACTACCGTGGAGTATGTGGACTACGTGGACTACCGTGGAGTATGTGGATTATGTGGACTACGTGGAGTATGTTGACTATGTGGACTACCGTAGAGTATGTGGAGTATGTGGACTACCGTGGACTACCGCGACACCATAGGTACAGGGTTTAGCGCTATCAACTCAGCACAGCAGGCAGACCAGGTGACAGCTGGCGAGCCAGGTAAGTAAAAATGCATTGCACGTACTTTGATAGGATTGTCATTGTCACACACTGCACAAGTCCCATCAAAGAGGGGGAGACTGTAGGCATTACATTTTTGCATATCAGCCCGATGATGAGTCTCGTATGGAGACACTACCTCTTTAGTTGTGAAAGCCGCGGGAAACGGACGTTGGAAGGGTAAAATTGGGAATTAGTATTTTGTCAGATTTAACTCGCTTGTTTCGCTTCGGGTTCGTTTGTTGGACCTCTGTTTTAAAACACACCAAACCAATTAAATCACATCAAAAAAATAATTAAAACATTTAAAACACATCCCACTAATTAAATTAAAACAAATTAAAACATTTAAAATACATGTCACAAATTAAATTAAAATCGATTAAATTAAACTTAAATTAAATTAAAATTAAATCACATTCCTAAATTAAAATTAACACAAATTAAAGTAAATTCCTAATTTAATTAAATCACGTACCAATTTAAATAAATCATATCCTTAACTAAAAAGAATAAATCAAATCACTTCCCTTAATTAAAAGATTTCCTTATCCCATACTGATTAAAAAGATATCCAATTAAAACACAAAATCCTTCTCATTCTCAAATAAGGTAAGCCTCCATCCCTTTGCCTATAAAAAGAGGCATTCACCCCCTTTATCAATCCTGGCAGACTCACACAAAATAATAACCCTAAACCTGCCATTCTTTCCCCTCTCGGCACATTCACACATCATAAACACACACATACTTCACCTCACCTTTACATTGCCGTTTCAATAAACCAATTGCCCACTCACATCAATAACACCACCTGCCATTACCACCAAGCCAAAAACACGTCCGTAGCCTGCTCCAGTAACGAGCCCTTCACGTAGCTTCATCAACCCCTCACGCCAACCTTCAACTTCACGCCCCTTGCCTTCACTTGCCCCCTTCACATAAGCCACACCTGCCCCACTACCTCACCCAAGTGAACTCTACAAATCAGCATTTCAACACCACATGCCCCCCCTTTCATGCACCCACAACCTTCAATCACGCCAAAGGCTTACACTAAAAAGCCTCTCAACCCTGCGCACCATAAGCCCCCCTCACCGACAGCAGTCTACTCACCACAGCCTCACGTTGCTCCCACAATCAACGCATATAACCAGCATCGAAACTGCCATGTTTTACCGCAAATAAAACCCCTGAAACTGCCGCATAAATAATCCAGTTTTCTGCCCAAACTGCACAAAAGAAACCCTCACTGACCAGCCCCAAATACAGCCCCAAATCCACACCAAAATATCCCCAAAACACAGCCCCACTGCACGCCCAAAACACAGCCCCAAACGCCCACTGCACTGCTTCATAAACTGCCGCACATCACAGCCCCATTCTGTCCAATTTTGCCGAGCTTAGACCCCCAAAACAGTCCAGAAATCACCCTAAATCTGCACTAAAAAACAACACAAAACCCGCTAGAAAATCATCAAAACAGCAGCCCTTTAGCCCTTAAAAACGCCCAAACAGTCCCCTAAAATAATCAAAACAATGGCCTGAAAAATAGCAGCAAAATAACAGTGAAACAGAGTAAAAACAGCAGCCCGAGCAGTAAAACAGCGAGAAAAAACGTTGAGCAAACAAATCGGAAAAGTAGCGGATCATTCACCCTTCCAACGGACGTGTAACGCCCTTTCTTGAGATGACAAAAAAGGTTAGACCTGAGAGCACCTTTTCATTTATATCCTTCGTTTTAATTTATTTATTTTAAGAATATCATTGCATGAGAGTCGTTTGAAGCATGATGTGATTGTTGGATGAGCGGGATATGTGTTCCCTTTTATGGTATATCGGTTGGAAACCCGGACGTAAATTCCGTAGCCGATTCCGAATGGACGGTATTGCGGTCTGCACTCGGGATACAATGCCACGTATCACTTCAGAGACACATATTTCGTCTCATCCAAAATTGTATTTGAGCATGTTATAGTTTATAGTTTGTTTATTTATTATTTTAAAGCATGATTTAGTTTAGTTTATTATTTAATTTTCAAAGCATGATTATGTTATTCAGGCATGTAGTTTCTTTATGCACGATGTTTTGTTTTGTTTATGTTTATGTTTAAATTGGTTATTTATTCAACATGCTTGTTGTGTTATATTGTGTGTTTTCCGTTTAAAGATTTACTTCCGAGCATGCAAACTTAGATTATGAGTTATATAGATGAAAGCATGTTAGATCTAAGTACCATTGAGCATGATTATTAAGTAGACTTGGTTGATTCATTGCACAAATTATATCATCACAAGTGACATAAGTAAGGGACCATTCCGAACCCAACGGTTTGAGGTCTTCCCTTGCGAGGGGTGAGTGCGGCCTTAAATCTTTGTCCCGGTTCACACCGGGTGGCGACTCCATTATTCTCCGATTTAGTTCCCCGCGGACTACTCCGTACTCCCACTAGTGCCGCGAGCCTAGAACAGTATGCGTCGCCCAGGTACTGTTGTCTACAGGCGGAACCAAAGTAAACCAGCCATAAAGGCGGAACCAAAATAAACCAGCCATAAAGGCGGAACCAAAATAAACCAGCCATAAAGGCGGAACCAAAATAAACCAGCCATAAAGGCGGAACCAAAATAAACCAGCCATAAAGGCGAAAAAAGAATTTTATTACCAACCGACCAATCTGGCGGTATCCTGATTAAGTTAAATTTTAAATAGTAAATATATTATTTTTAAGGGAGATTAATCTAAATAGTAATAGTAAAAGAATTACCTTTCACCCTAGCATAGGGAAATTACCTCATCATGATTGAATAGTAAAAACTGTAAAAAATAAAAGGTAAAAATAAATTACTATTACTATTTAAAAGTAAAATTACTATTATTACAGAACGTAATTAAAAATTACAAAACTAAATTAAAAGAAACTTAGAGAGAGAAGAAATCCCTATTTACATCAAAGAAATGGGAGGGAGAGGTACAAAAAATTCTAAAATCTCGAGCTCAATTTATAGGCGCGGATAAGGGTCCAGCGTCGAGACGCTAAAGGGTTCAGCGTCGCGACGCTAGCTACAGTGACACGTGTCACACGCTGATTCGTCGGCTCAGATTCTTATCCGATGACGTGGCACTGTTCATGACATCATTGCTTACGTCACGCCTGACGTGTAGAGTGCGATTGTTGGCACCGTTAGATCGCGACACGTGGCACCGGCGTACATTAGCATCTTCGTTGTGATGGCGACACGTGGCACGGCGCAAGATAGCATGTTCGGCGCTTGTTAGCAAACGGCACATGTTAGTAAATTTTCTGATTGGTCCACGTGTCCATGGCGTACATTAGCAATTCTGACGCATGTTGGGCGTCGCGCCGCGCAAGGCTTCAGCGTCGCGACCCTGAAATGACGATTTTGCCATTTTGTCCAATTTTGTCCATTTTGCCCCAAAATTGTCTCCAATGCTTCCTAAACTTTATTTATCTACAAAATAACACAAAACACATCAAATATTCACAAAACTCAAGAAACTATACAAAATATTAGGATAAATGAGTGGGATATATAAATACCACTCATCAGTTTCCATCCGATATACAACAAGAAATAATACTCAAATGTTATCATGACATAGGTATTTGAATTGTAATATGTTAAGCCAAGACTAAGGTAAATGATGCAACTAATGGAATAAACATGCTTTTCATTATGATGCGTACAAAGATAAGAATAACCATGTGGGATTTCATGATACATGTATGAATGGTGTAGCTGGCCTTACGTACGGGCTGAGACTAATAGGTTGCGTTTAGGGCGCTGTTTCAGGCAGTGGAAAGGTGACTAAACTGGGCAGTGAGGCGTAGAGCTGGGCAGTGAGGGGTGTGTTGCTGATTGCGTGTGGCAGTGTGGTCAATTTGTGTGAGTTGTCTAGGCTATGTGGCGCTGATTATGCTTGGTGAAGCGGTGTGGCGTTGAAGGTTTGTGGAGTGTAGAGGCTAGGATGTGAGGTGAGGCAGCTGTTGAGGGGTTGAAGCGGTGAGGTTCTTTATGAGGGCAGTGAGGGATGATGCTAGGGTGGCCGATAGTTGATGAGGGGTCTTACGTGAGAGTTGAGCTACTGTAAAGGGGCTTATTTACCGTGAAGTCTAGGGGCTGGTTGCATGTATTCGGCATGAAGGATGGGTGCAGTTTTTGTGTGATATTTGAGGGTTATAAGTGCAGTTTTTATGTTACTGGTTTAGGGATTTTAGGGACTGTTTTGAGGGCTAATAGGAGTGCAGTTTTTCGGTACTGCAGGGAGGTTTACGGGGCTGTTGTTTCGGTGATATAGGGAGGCTTATGGGGCTATGTTTTTGACGTGCAAAGGGCTGCTGTATTGGTGTATTTTTCGGTGAAGTGAGGGAGGCTTATGGGGCTGTGTTTTTTCGGTCAAGTAGGGGAAGGAGATGAAGAGAAATTTTTGTTATTTTTTGGTGTAATATGCGTGAACTTGTAAGGGATTTGTTGCTGTTTTTTGCTTGTGACTTCTTGTTAAAAAAAGTGTGTGTTGGAGAGGAGGATGGCTTGGTTTGGCTTTGTTTATATAGAGAAGGGTTAGGTCTTCACCTTGTCTCACAAGGAAGGGATTTGATGCATTCAATTAGGATATGATTTAGTGTTAGACAAGAAAAGCAATGGATTTGATTGGGGGATATGTCTTGGCTAGATTAGGAATACAATATATTTAATTTGTTATGATTGATTTTAATTAGGCATGATATTTGTTAAGTTGGGTATATAATATATTTGATTTATCTTTATTAGGCATGCAATTTCTTTAATTTGTGTAAGTATTTTATTATTTTGGTAGGTGATTATTTAGATTTTATTTGTTTTATTTAATTACACATGTGTTAAATATATATTTAATTAATTATTTTATTTAATTTGGGTTGTGTATTAGGGTGAATGGGCGTGTGGGCTTTGGTTGGTGGGTTTGGTTTGTGTGGACAAGGTGTGTGGGCTTGCGGGGGTTTTAGGTCAATGTTAAGTGGTTTGCGGATTTCTTTAGGCTAAATGTGCTTTAAAACAGAGGTCCATCAGCGAGCACGAAGCTAAACAAGCGAGTAAAATTCGACAAAGTATTGATTTCCATCTTTTCCCTTCCGACGTCCGTTTCCCGCGGCTTCCGTGACTTAAAAGGTAGTGCCTCCAAATGAGACTCATCATCGGGTTTCACATGCAAAAATGCAATGCCTACAGTTTCACTACCTTTTTACTTTTGTAAAACGTTTATGGGTATCGTTGCCGTAAGCCCTCACGAGACTATAACTCGTCCACTAGGGACACCTAGGGGTTTAAAGGCTTGTTGCATATGCTAAATGCAACTGTGATCCCTACGAAAGTGGCTTAGTTTAATTTTAATTGTTTCTTGTATTTTATTTTATTGTTTTGCTCGAGGACTAGCAAAATGTTAGGTTTGGGGGTTGTGATGAGCGGAAAATATATCAATATTTACCGCCCATTTAACTTAATATTTTGTTTAGTTTCTTGGGTTTGATGAACGTTTTGATGTGTTTTAGTTTATTTTGCAGATAAAATAATATCGGATCTCAATGAAATCATTTAGGACGAAATATGGGTCAAATAAGGGCAATTATTGGACTTGATATTTTAATTTTGGAGATTGGAAACTTGAAAGGGCGTTTTTGAAGAAGTGCAGTTTTGGAAATTCCAATTTTGCGCATCTGTCGTATTTTGGGCATAACTTTTTACTCCGATTTCGGATTGAGCTGACTCAAGTTCCAGATTAAAGAAAACCCAAAGATCTACAGCTTTGAAAGATAAAATAATTTCTAATTCTGACGATTTCATGCCCGAAATTGATGAACCATCCAGAAGTGTGTTGTGTGTAATTATTAAGTCACTTTCAATCATTTTCAAAGCAAAAAAAAATAAATTAATAAATAAATAATAAAAATTATCAAATCATCACCAAACATTATAAGAGATTAGTGGAGCAATTAATAATGGATTTGTGGAGCAATTAGTGGAGCAATTAATAATTGATTTGGTGGATGATTTGATGGAGGCAAAAGTTTGCCTATAAATACCAAGCCATTTCATTTGTAAAATTCATACTTTCTACTAAGGAATTCCTTAAGAATACTAAGAAGATTGTATCTTATTTGTTTATTTATAGCTTTTAGTAATTAATTTCCGCTTTCGCACTTTCTTTTCTTTACTTTTTAGTTTTTACTTTCCGCAATTTACTTTTACGCACAGTACTTTTCTTTCTTTAATTTTCAGTAATTTACTTTCAGCAATTACTTTTCAGCATTTATTTTTCAGTAATTTACTTTCAGCATTTACTTTTCAGCATTTAATTTTCAGTATTTAATTTCAGCATTTACTTTCCGTCATTTAATTTTCAGTATTTAATTTTCAGTATTTTACTTTATGTCTTTTATTTTATTTAAGTTTTTTTTATTACCCGTAAATATGTGTCGTAACTAAGCCAGTTATCTGGGGTTGTGATGAAATCCAATTCTCAGGGTTATAAGAGGTTAGATTATAGCGTGGGTAATATAAAGATTTATTTATTGAGTCTTAATCTTAATGTTTTTTCATTAACTGGCCATTATAAAATTGAATTGGGAAACTTAAAATGAACTAGACATAGGGATTTTAAGTTTAAGACCTTAGACTCAATAGTCCACGATATTCCTTGAGGATAGATAACCCTTTAATAGATTTCCTTACATGATAGACATATACCTGTCGGGCGGGGGTAGCCATAATTGGAACTTAAACTTAATGAATCCAGATAATTTGGTTGACATAGATAAATGGTTCAATTGGGTTAAACTGGGTATTTGTGTCTGACCATCGACATAGGCTTACACATAATTTAGTATTCCAGGTTAATAAATCAATATATTACCCAACTTTAAGATAACCACTTCATCTTTAAAATGATATTGGAAGAAATCACAACCCTAGATAGTTTTTAATATTGAATTTTCTTAAAACTTACTTTCGAACAATTTTATTTACTTGTTTTTAAATTTAGAATCGTCACCATTTCAAATCAATCAAACAACCTGTTAGGTATTAGTAATCATTTGACCTCATAAAATTAATAGATTAGATATTAATTCCTCGTGGGATCGATATTTTTATACTACTTGAATGATACGTGCGCTTGCGTTATACGCGTGTGTAAGGACCGGTTAGATAGCTGTGTAAGGAGTTCCCATTCCTGAGACGTATCTCAAACCTATTTCGGAAGAAGTTATTTTTTGTTTATTTCCTTTTGAATTATTTAATTTGTAAATTCTCCATAAAATTGACTAAAATGGATCTTCATATGCTCAGTTGGCAGGTATTATCAACATGCATGGTAACATACAGACATGAGCTATAATTGAAAAGTTTGTAATATTCAGTGCTCTAGTTTAATTGGTGGAAGCATCTCAAAAAGTGATGGAGTAAAAAAAATTCTGAGATCCGAGTTATTAAGTCTGTAGGGGTGTTTTAACACCTAGTGCCCTAAAGCCAACTGGTTTGGGAGTCAATGGCCCAAAGCTCGCTACATGGATCAAAGATGTTGCAAAAAATATATATATCTATTTGAAGTCTGAGTAATTAAGTCCGTAGGGGTGTCTTAACACCTGGTGCCCTAAAGCCAACTGGTTTGGGAGCCACCGACCCAACACTCGCTACATAGATGGATGATATTGTATATAAATAAAAAAAAATCAAAGAAAAAATCAGAAAAATTATTCAATTGCTACAAAATGTGTGAATTATGATAAAACTTTAGGACAAAAATATTACTCTCTTATCAACTTCACTTATGACTATTGTGGGCAAAAATGAGTTGATTAATATTTTGTTGGCTGTGCATATGGAGAATTGTAAATATAATCGGAGAATTTACTTATTTGGTAATTTAGAAGGAAATAAAACAACTAGTGACTTAGAGTAGAAGTTTCACCTGATTAGTCACTAACTTCTTTATTCTCTTTTCTCTTGTCTTTTTGCTTTTGTGTGCATTAGTTTCACTACCTTTTTACTTTTTTAAAATGATTGTGTGTATCATTGTTGTAAACCCTCACGAGACTACAACTCGTCCACTAGGGACACCTAGGGGTTTAAAGGCTTGTTGCATACGCTAAATGCAACCGTGATCCCTACGAAAATGGTTTAGTTAAATTTTATTTTAAAGATGGTTATGTTATTTTATTCTGTGTTTTGCTCGAGGCTAACAAAATATTAGGTTTGGGGGTGTGATGAGTGGTAAATGTATCACTATTTCTCATTCATTTGACCTAATATTTTGTATAGTTTCTTGAGTTTTATGAATATTTTGATGTGTTTTGTGTTATTTTGTAGATAAATAAAGTTTCAGGACTCTCTAGAGGTTATTTGGGGCCAAAATGGTGAAAAATGGACAAAATAGCATTTTCTTAATTTTACGCGTCGCGACGCGCAAGCCTTTGGCGTTGCGACGCCTAACGTGTGCCGATCCATGCTAACGTGCGCTGGGTCCACATGTCAGAATCTGAGAAGTTTGACTTTGCAAACGTGTGTCGTGCCACGTGTCACCATCACAGTCGATCTACTAACGTGCGCCATGCCACGAGTCATCATCCTACGATGCCGATAATCGGCATCGCCACGTGTCACTCCACGTGTCATCCACATCACCAGTTGACCAGTCAACATGCCACATCACCGTCACGTCATCATCATCCAATCACAGCATGTCACGTGTCATCATTCTATGGTGTCGACAATCACTATCGCCACGTCAGCGCCACATCATCGCCACATCAGTATAATCATTGAGTTGCTAGCCGCCTTGCCACGTGTCACCTTCTCACCTTATCTATAATGCCACGTGGCAGATAAGAATCTGAAGCCGACGAACAAGAAGTTGACATGTTGCGCGTCGCGACGCGCAAAGCCTTGCGTGTCGCCACTCGCGAGTCCTACTAAGGCCTATAAATTTAGCTCGAGGTTTCTGTTTTAGATGTACCTTCCTCTTTGAATTCTCTGATGTAAATAGGGAGTTTTCTATCTAGTTTATTTTAATTTCAGTTTTGTATTTAATTTTAATTACGTTCTGTAATAATAGTAATTTACTTTCTTTACTTTTACAATTTTTACTATTCAACATTAGGAGGTAACTTCCCCTTGCTTGGGTGAAAGGTAATTCTTTTACTATTACTATTTAGATTAATCTGCATTAAATATAATATATTCACTATTTAAAATTTGACTTAATGTGGATATCGCTATATTGGTCGGTTGGTAATTCATTTTAAACTGGTTTAAACCTGACTAAGTAAGGATACCGCCAGATTGGTCGGTTGGTAATTAATTTTTCTTACCACCTATATGGCAGGTTTATTTTGGTTCCGCCTTTATGGCTGGTTGGACTTAATTTGACTTAATCAAGTTACCGCCTATACGGCTGGTTGGTAAAATAATCACAAGTTAATATATTATATTAAGGGAGATATCTAAATTAGTAGTCGTAAAAATAGATCATTTTACCTTAACATTTTACTTTATTGTAATTTACTTTTCAACTTTTACTTTACCGCAATTACTTTTCAGCATTTTTACTTTATGTCTTCTATTTTACTAGCCCTAGTTATGTGTCGTAACTAAGTTAGTTATCTGGGGTTGTGATGAATTCTAATATCACCGGTTTATAAGGGGTTATTTTATAGTTTTGGTAATTTAAGGGTTTACTTATTAAGTCTTAAGCTTAATGCGTCTTGTTAATTAGCCACTAATAAGATTGATCTGGTAAATTTAAAATAAACTTGACAAATGAATTTTAAGTTTCAGCCTTAGACTTAATAGCCCACGATCTTCCTTGAGGATAGATAACTCTTTAATAGATTTCCTTACCGGATAGACATATACCTGTCGAGCGGGGGTAGTCATAATTGGAACTAATCTTAATGAATCCAGGTAATTTGATTGACATAGACATATGGTTCAATTGGGTTATACTGAGTATTTGCATCTGACCATTGACATAGGCTTTTGCATAATTTGGTGTTCCAGATTAGTAAACCGATTTATTACACAAACATGAAATAACCACTTCATCTTTTAAAAGATATTAGAAAGATTCACAACCCTAGATAGTTTCCTAATATTGAATTTTCTAAACCTACTTTCGTGCAATTTTATTGACTTGTTTTTTAAATTCAAAATCATCCATTTCAAATCAATCAATCAACCTGTTAGATACTAGTAATCATTTGACCTCATAAAATTATTAGATTAGGTATTAAGTCCTCGTGAGATCGATACTTTTTATACTACTTGAATGATACGTGCGCTTGTGTTATACGCATGTGATTACGCACCGGTCATCCACCGACTCTGACGTCATCTCATGTCACTGAATCATCATTACAAACTTTAGCCACTACTTCCACCTTCTTCTTAACCAATCAAATAAGCTCGTTTCCCTACCATTGCACTGGCTTATAGCAGCTGCTAATGTGGCACTGTAATGGCCTATGATAGTTCACAGGCATACGATATTGTGAACCGTTACTTTATCTCTTTCATCATTAGCCTTCTAGACCCATTCCTCTTCAGATAAGGCATATTCATACGCTCTAATACTGGTCGGCTAATGATCTTATCTTCATTCTTCAGGTCGGGATATCGAGGAAGATGATACTTCTCAAAGTTCCATCCCCAACACCTAGACTTGTTCGGGGTTATACAAAGTGACCTCATTGGATTAGACTTTAAGGTAACTCAGAAGAGCCTAAAAATCTCATTCTTTTATTCGGTCGGTCGTGACTACTGCTTACATCGTCTTCCACATACTCAGCTCATGGGAGCAATTTTTGATAACCAAGGTCGGATCCCTTTTCTAATCCCCATCTCATACTGGGCCTCTAGGCCACCCACCAGGGTCATCGGTTTTGCATTCGAAAATCCTTTTATCATGCAATAACTCTTCATATATTTTTCAAAAAAAAATTCTTTTGAATTCCAGTTTCGTCAAAGCATGAGCATTATCTAAATTCAGAATTTAATTTCAATAAAGGTTTCACCTTTCAAATGCTTCTTCCAAAAATTACGTGCAACCCGAATTGGTTTATAGTGGCGCTAAGTATAGATTAGTACTAACACTTTGGTTCATTTTATCCTTTCCTCTGCTAAGGTAATTTAACATCTAGTTAATTGATGAGTGGTAAATGTATCACTATTTCCCACCCATTTAACCTAATATTTTGTATAATTTCTTGAATTTTGTGAATATTTTGATGTGTTTTGTGTTATTTTGTAGATAAATAAAGTTTCAGGACATTCTGGAGGTGATTTTGGGCCAAAATAGTGAAAAAGGATAAAAATGGCAAAATGATCATTTCACGCGTCGCGACGCGCAAGCCTTCGACGTCGCGATGCCTAACATGCGCCATGAGCTGCTAACATGCACCGGGGGACATGTGTTAGAATCTGAAAAGTATGACTTGCTAACGTGCGCCTGCCACATGTCAACATCACAGCCATCCGCTAAAATTGATTAGGTAAACTTAAAATGAACTTGGAAAAGAGATTTTAGGTTTAAGACCCTAGACTCAATAGCCCACGATCTTCCTTGAGGATAGATAACCCTTTAATAGATTTCCTTACAGGATAGGAATATACTTGTCGGGCGGGGGTAACCATAATTGGAACTTAATCTTAATGAATCCAGGTAATTTGGTTGACATAGACATATGGTTCAATTGGGTTATACTGTGTATTTGTAATTGACCTTCGGAAGAGGCTTTTCCATAATTTCGTATTCCAGGTTAGTAAATCAATATATTACCCAACTATAAGATAACCACTTCATCTTTAAATAATATTGGAATAAATCACAACCCTATATATTTTATTAATATTGAATTTTTCTTCAGTTTACTTTCCTGCAACTTTATTTACCATCCCAATCAAAACAAACAATCTGTTAGATACTAGTAAATATTTGACCTCATCAAATTAATAGCTTAGGTATTAAGTCCTCGTGGGATCGATACTTTTTATACTACTTGAACGATACGTGCGCTTGCGTTATACGCGTGTGATTATGCATCGGTCAAGTTTTTGGCGCCGTTATAGGGGACTTATTTATCTTTCACTATTAGTTTTGAGGTTAGATACCTTTACTTGTATCTAATTTCTTTTTACTCATTGTTTTTGTTTTCTTGTGTTTCAGGTTCTCAGAAACTACATTAGACGAACCAGAAGCTTTGAACTCCGACCGTTTGACCCAGAAATTAAAAAACAATCAGATAGTTGAGAAGTGAAAGGCGTTAAGGCCAAGAAGCTTTAGTCAACACGGAACCTGAACCTTTGGAAGTTCCACCACCAATACCCATTCGAGACAGAACAATTCCGGTGGTCGACGGCTTCATTTCTTGTATTGTACTTCCTCCTTTACCAGTAAATGCGTGTGACATTAAAACATACATTCAGATGATTCAGTAGTCAGTGCAGTTTGAAGGAAAAAAAACTGAAGATCCTAATACCCACATCAGTAACGGTCTGGAAGTTTGTGGCACTTTCAATTACAACCGAGAAGCTGAAGAAGCAATGAGACTGCATGTTTTTCCATACTCCTTGAAGGACATAGCTAAAGCTTGGCTACATTCACTACCAGTAGGTTCCATCACAACTTGGAACACTTTAGCCATCAAATTTCTTGCAAAGTACTTTCCACCAGCCAGAACTGGAAAGCCGAGGAATGACATCACATCATTTGTACAACAAGACTCGGAAACTCTATACGAAGCTTGGGAAAGGTACAAAGATTTAATCCGGAAATGTCCTAACCATGAGATTCCAAAATGGATTCAAGTCTAAACTTTCTATAATGGATTTTCTGGACTGATGAGAACCACAATCGATGCTACTGTTGGAGGAGCTTTAATGGAAAAAGGAGAAGATCAAGCCTGTGACCTAATCGAAGAAATGGCCAACAATAATTCCTTGTGGCCAACAGAAAGGAGCATGATCCAAAGAATTGCAGGAATTTATGAAGTTGGAGCTAATAGAGCATTCAACGCCAAGCTGGATCAGATATGCAAATTCATGGAGACTCTCAGCACTCAAAGCAACATTGAAGCCACAAGTTCACCTTTTGGAAGAGCACCAAAGCCAAACCAACTTGAAGAAATGGTGAATTATGTCAACAATTTCAACAAACAAATGAACAATCCATATTCCAACACCTACAACCCAGGGTGGAGGAATCATCCTAACTTTTCATGGAGCAACAATTTAGGGCAAAATAACTATCCACCACCAGGATTCCAACAACAAACCCAGGAGTTTGAAAAAGAACCAGAAATGAAAGAATAGATTGCAGAGATGTTCAAAAAGCAACAAGCAGCATATGATGATATGTTTCAAAGCTAATCTGCTTCCATCAAAGCATTGGAGAATCAAATTGGACAACTGGCCAATGCTCAGAGTTACAGACCGCCAGGGAATCTTCCTAGCAACACAGAACTAAATCCAAGGAACATAGGGAATGAGCAGTGTCATGCCATCATGTTAAAAAGTGGTACTAAAATCAAGAAAGATGTTGGAGCCAAAAAAACTGCTGAGGAAGTTCCAAAAGAAACAAAGCAACAGATGGAGGAAAAAGAAGCAAAGGAAAAAGAACAGATCACTCCACCTCCACATTTTCCTCAGCGTCTTCAGAAAAACAAACTGGACAAGCAGTTTGCTCGTTTCCTGGAGGTGTTCAAAAATCCGCACATCAACATTGCATTTGCAGAAGCCTTGGAACAAATGCCCAGCTATGTAAAATTCATGAAAGACATCATTTCACGAAAATGGAGATTGGGAGATTGCGAGACAGTAGCATTGACAGAAGAATGCAGCGGAATCATTAAGAGGAAGCTTCCCCCAAAGTTGAAAGATCCTGGCAGTTTCACCATTCCTTGCATCATAAGAGAACATAACTTTGGTAGGGCTTTATGTGATTTAGGTGCGAGTGTTAACTTGATGCCTTTTTCTATTTTCAGGAAACTGCAGATTGGAGAAACAATGCCCACTTCAGTCTTTCTACAACTTGTTGATCGAACGCTCGTATTTCCAAGAGGCGTAGTTGAGGATGTGCTGGTCAAGGTTGACAAATTCATTTTCCCAGCATATTTTATTGTCCTTGATATGGAGGAAGACGCAGACGTGCCAATCATCCTCGGGAGACCGTTCTTGGCTACAGGTCGAACCATTATTGATTTACAAAAAGAAGAATTAACCATGAGGGTACATGACCAAGAAGTAACATTCAATGTTTTCAAGGCCATGAATTTCCCAACTGATGAAAAGAAGGAGGAATGTTTCAGACTTGATGTGATACACAGTACCATTTAGAACTCCAATGCAATGCAAAGTTCTATTTACAAACTTAAAACATGTCAATTGCCTATGGAGCCTGAAGATAAAGCGTCTTGTGCATTAAAGACGTGGATTGTTACACTACAAGCAACAGAAGAGAAACAGTTCCATCAGCTCAACAAATTGGAAGAATTTCACATACAACCTTTTGAGAATGCCAAATTGTATAAAGAAAAGGCAAGGAAAATACATGATGGGAAGTTAGTGCGCATACAACTGGAACCATGACAGAAGGTATTATTAAACAAATCAAGGGTGAAATTCTTCCCATGGAAGCCAAAATCACGGTGGTCAGGTCCATTTGTGATCACCAAGGTTTTACTAGACAGAGCAGTTGAGATACATGATCCCGACTCCAACAAAACATTCAAGGTTAAAAACAAGCGTGTTAAGCACTACTGGTGAGAATCATTTGAGTGACAAAAAGAAAGTGTCACACTTTCAGATCCAGCCTAACATTCGGGCAGTTACATCTAGCTGACGACGTTAAACTTAGCACTCGCAGAGAGGCAACCCATGCAATTTTTGTATATATTGTTATTTGGTGTGTTTTATTTTTGTGTTTTTAATTTTTGCAGGATAAGTCATTTCAGGATGGAATAAGTTCTCGCAAATCTTCACAAGCATTTTCCTTCTCTCCCTCAAAAATCTCTGATGAAAGTCTACAAAGCTCGCTTGGAACGGATGAGGTTACTGATGATCAAAGGTATTCCTACTGACATTCGTTGGATTATTGAAGCACGGATCCGATTGGTAGGTGAGTCTTCTGACTCTTTTATTTCACATCTGCCTGGTTTAGGAAGGAGCACATATGCTAAAAAGAGAAGAGCCAAAATAATGTGTGTTTGTTATAAATGTGCTCGTATGTTTATGATACTCGTTGTCATTCTTTAGGAATGGTGTCTGATAACCGCGAAGAAAAGATTAATTTCATTAGGGATAGCTTGAGTAAGGAGTCTTTGGATTATATATCAAAAACTCTTGAGACGCATCCCAGTGGATATGTGTATCACGAAATTTGTGTGTTATATGCACAATTTCAAAGAGAAAAACAACAGTTAAATCTTAGGAATCTGACTCAAAAAGACCCTGTTTGCCAATTTATAAGAAAATTGGATGGGAAGCTTGTCCCTGAAGCATAGATGTCAATCAAGTTGCTACGTTTCTTGTACATATTATATCTCTTTGTCTTTTCCTAATAATTGTAATTTGTTTTGTTATTTTCTTTTATTTTCTCCGACAAGATCCATACCCTTTTGACTATCACGATTTATTTTAATGTTAACTAAAAATTGTCATTTGGTAGGTACTAGTGCTATTATTTTACTCACCTTTTTCAGGTGTATAAATTCAACTCATCATTGCACTTTTGAAGACATCCAGAGTAAAACACTGAAGCCACTTCAAGAAGACGAGTTGAAAACATCTGTGTGTTTTGCGGGGTACTAGTGTTGGTGTTAAGCCACAATACGTAGAAGCAGCACATGAATTGTGTCGAGTCTTAGCTGCATGGAGTATGCACTTAGTATATGGCTGAGGGCATCTTGGACTTATGGGGATCGTTTCAAAAGTTGTACATGAGGGAGGCAGTCACATTTTGGGAATCATCCCAAAACCCTTGGCAGAAGCAAATCTTATTGGACCATCAAACGGAGAAGAACTTATCGTGCCAGGTATGTATGAACGATTGGTAGAAATGATTAACCGTGCTGATGCTTTTATTGATGTGCCAGGTGGCTTGGGTACATTGGAGGAAATTTTTACAGTGTTATCTTGGGCGAACCTGAACATACACCAGAAATCGCTTGGACTGTACAAAATTGAAGGATTTTATGATTTTCTTTGTGTTTTTTTTATGATGCCCGAAGAAATGGGTTCGTGTCAAACCTTTAAAAGAACTCATATTCATCGCCAGAACTGCCCAGGATTTAATTGACCAAATCTTAGCCTATGAACCACAAATTGACCATATCCTTTCGAATATAAATTGGTCCGAGGACGATCGTGGTAAGAGGCATCAGATTAATCTGGATCTTAACCTTTAAATTTTCGTGTAGAATTTCAGTTAACCAGGTACTATCTTCTAAACTCTTCTACTACTGTTTAAGACATAGGGGACAATGTCTCATTTAGGTTTGGGGGAGGGAATTAGTTGATCAGTATCTTGTTTTTAGTTGTTCGTTATTTTTATTTTTAGTCCAAATTTTTTCGAAAAATACAAAAAAAAATTTAAAATTTTTAAAAAATTACAAAAATATTTTGCGTTTTTGTTTTTATTTTGACTAAAAATGTGAAATTTGTGAGAGATAGCTGTGTAAGGAGTTCCCATTCCTGATATGTATTTCAACCCATTTTCGAAACAATTAATTTTTGTTTATTCCTTTTAATTATTTCAACCCATTCCTGCCATGTCTCACCTTATCACCCTATCCAGATTGCCACGTGTCATCACCTCCGCAAGCCACACATCAAATCTGCGCGTCGCGAAGCGCAAAGCCTTGCTTGTCGTGACGCGAAGACCCATCAACGCATATAAATTCAGCTCGAGATTTCAGTTTCAGATGTACCTTCCTCTCTGAATTCTCTGATGTAAATATGGAGTTTTCTACCTAGTTTCTTTTTAATTTCAGTTTTGTAATTAATTTTAATTACGTTCTGTAATAGTAATTTACTTTTGTAATAGTAATAGTAATTTACCTTTTTTTAACTTTTAGTTTTTATATTCAACCATGAGGAGGTAACTTCCCCCTGCTAGGGTGAAAGGTAATTCTTTTACTATTGCTATTTAGATTAATCTCCCTTAATTATAATTATTCACTATTTAAAATTTGACTTAATAAGGATACCGCTATATTGGTCGGTTGGTAATTCATTTTAAAACTGGTTTAAACCTGACTAAGCAAGGATACCGCCAGATTGGTCGGTTGGTAATTAAATTTTCTTACCGCCTATATGGCAGGTTTATTCTGGTTCCGCCTTTATGGCTGGTTTTTGGACTTAATTTCACTTAATCAGGTTACCGCCTATATGGCTGGTTGGAAAAATTATCACAAGTTAATATATTATATTAAGGGAGATATCAAAATGGTAAATAGTAAAAGTATACCATTTTACCTTAGTATTTTATTTTATTGTAAATTTACCTTTCAGCATTTTCTTTACCGCATTTACTTTTCAGCATTTTTACTTTATGTCTTTTATTTTATAGCCTAATTATGAATAGAACTAAGTTAGTTATCTAGGGTTGTGATGAATTCTAATATCACGGTTTATAAGAGGTTAGATTATAGTTGGGTAATATAAAGATTTATTTATTGAGCCTTAATCTTAATGCTTTTTAATAATTGGCCATTAATAAAACTGATTAGGTAAACTTAAAATGAACTTGGAAAATGAATTTTAGGTTTAAGACCCTAGACTCAATAGCCCACGATCTTCCTTGAGGATAGATAACCCTTTAATAGATTTCCTTACAGGATAGGAATATACCTATCGGGCGGGAGTAAACCATAATTGGAACTTAATCTTAATGAATCCAGGTAATTTGGTTGACATAGACATATGGTTCAATTGGGTTATACTGGGTATTTTTAATTGACCATCGGAAGAGGCTTTTACATAATTCGTCGTGTTCCAGGTTAGTAAATCAATATATTACCCAACTGTAAGATAACCACTTCATCTTTAAATAATATTGGAATAAATCACAACCCTGGATATTTTATTAATATGAATTTTTCTTCAGTTTACTTTCGTGCAACTTTATTTACTAGTTTTAATTTAATTTGTAAGTCACCATCTCAATCAAAACAAACAATATGTTAGATACTAGTAAACATTTGACCTCATCAAATTAATAGCTTAGGTATTAATTCCTCGTGGGATCGATACTTTTTATACTACTTGAATGATACGTGTGCTTGCGTTATACGCGTGTGATTACGCACCGGTCATTAATGACCAATAAGAATTCTTCGGACTTTATTTTATGTAGGGCTGATCTTGATCCCCAGTTTCCTTAAGTCGTCAAATTACCTTTTGACGCAAAGACTCCACATTTGTGATGCGAGCCCCTGGTTACTCAATAATTTCACCAACCCAAGTTGCTTTATATACTCAGTATTTGAGTTGTCATTTAACGCGAAAGTACTCATTGGATTTACAATGCTCCCAGTTACTAAAAACTTTAAACAAAAAGTTTGGGTAAGGAATCGAGATGACTTCCCATCAACTTCTGAATGCCTTGATCCTACAAGGTGTGATGAGATTGCACTTCGGTATGTCTCACCTTAGATGTTGCATTCTTATATCTCCATTGCATGTGTGTGTGCATGTGTTTTATGTGTTTGCATGACTGCATGTATTTTTTTTTTTCACTACATATTGTTGTGTGTGTTTTTATTATATATCCATTGGTATATAAGATGGAAACCCGAACATAAATTTCATAGCCGATTTTGAATGGACTAAGTATGATATGTACCGGGAATATAACTCCACGAACCATTGATATTGACAAGTCATGTAGTGTCTTTTCTTGTTTTAGTGTTAAAAGAAAATTATAAAATAAAAAAGACCAAAAGATTTCTGGCTTGAAGAGCATGTAAAGGTTTGTGCATGTGGTCTTGGTATGTAGGATATAGGTTTATGCATGTGTAACATGCTTTTATTTTTCTTAATTCTCTATATGCATAAGTGTGTGTGATGGAAACCCTTAGTATATCTTGTGCTTGCATTTCAAACATGTTTTTGTTGTTTTCGAGGTTGGTCGTATGTATGAGTTTTTGGATTCTCAGTTGACACACTCACAAAGTGGTTCTTTACTCCCAAGTATAAGAGTGTCAAAGTAATAAATAACCCGGTAAGTCCAGGGTCGATCCACATGGAATACATTTAGAAAAATAAAATAGTAATTTGAGTGAAAAGAAAAAGATGACTTGTTTGAAGTGATGAAAATTTTTAAATTGAACTGTAATAATAATTAGAATATTGGGAGTATGGGATCCACTCTTAATATTTCAAATATAGATAAATCTTACTTTTATATATATATAAATTATATTTATTACCCAGTTAATTTACTTCAAGAATTAATTATGCAAAAACATATAAAACCAGTCATAAAGACGGTGATAACATCTGTCTATAACAAGTCCAGTTAGGTACTCAATTGTGCCAAATAAATAAAATTAGCCATAAAGGCGGTAACAAAATTTGTCAATAATTAATCTAGATTTAAATTACTCTCTCATATAATATGGGGTAAAGTATTAAATGTGGCTAACTAAAATTTGATTGTCTATAATGAATCAAGACACCATCAAATATAAGGATGATTAAGTATTAGTTTTTAGATTACAATTCATATATTATATATAAGTAAGATTAATTTATATTCTTCATATTTAGAGTTTCACCATTTACCCTAGCAGAACATAATTATCTACTTATGCTTTGAAAAAAACACACATAATTTTTAATTATGAAAAAAAAAAAGAAATTACAAGAAATAAACGCACAAGACACTTCTTTCAAATCTTCAAGAGAGAAAATGAAAGAAACATGAAGAAAATGAGAGATGAACACCTCTATTTATAGAAGAAGTGCTCATCTCTCAATTATAATTTACCACTTCAAATACAAACAATAAACTTTTACTAATTTATTTTTTATTTATTTTTTTGTTGATCAATTTCCAAACATTTGTCACAATCCATCTAAAGATGGATTGTCATATTTTAATTTTTTAATTTTTATTTTTTAATTTTTTATTTTGATTTCTAATAATTAAAATTACATGTAATACATATTGGATTCTTCACCCATTTCGACCTTAAAAACATCAGAACTAAAAAATCTTATAAACAATAAAGTTATAGATATTTGCGTATTCTTTCATCAACAACTGGAATCGCCTCAATTCTATATCAGAGTAATATTTATGGCCAAAATACGAAACTTGCGCAAAGTTGATATTTCTGAAATTGTATACTGTCCAAAATCTAATGTCACGTCTATTTTTCTAGTTATGCATCTAATGTATTATTTCACCTATAGAAGAATAAGAATCACAATAAAATTATATAAAGCATAAATTTAATTATTATTTCACAAATGTGTTAAATTAAGGGATTAATGAAACTACAAATGTAAAATAATTAATTTTCCTTTTAATAAATGTACACTTTTTAGTATTAATCACACCCCTCAACCAGCTTATTACTTTTAACAACTAGGAGTCTCAACTACTGTTACATCGTGGGACTAGTGTCATATAATATAAATCATGTTTGGATTCATATACCCTCATAAATGACTTTGGAAAACAGTCGGCTAAATCTTATAAAATTCTGATACTAGATGGTACGATGTTGTACTCTGGATAACCCAATAATTTGGGCTGTAACTTTCTCATACGAACTTTGATTTTAGTGAATTTTATATCATCGAAAATATGAGATCGAGACCTACAACTTCAGAGTTTAACATTTGTCCAAATTCAAACCAGAAATAGGTCAGAAATATAGATAAAAATCTAGATGAATAGTGCTCGGATCTATCTAGAGAAATCTTTAAGTTTCTCAAAGTTTCTACATTTTTCATTAAAGAGGCAAATTATAAGTGGCTCCTAGAAGAAAAAGGGATACTATTCCCACATTCCAAAAATGTGATTGTGTAGAGAAAGAAAGAGAAACATAAAAAGAAGAAGAAGAATGACAAATACCGATCTTCATAAGTTAAGAAGAAGATGAGCAACAATTGAGAGCTTGGGAAGTGAAGGAAATCAAAAAGAAGAAGGCAAAGAAACTTGACCCAATGCTTGGATTGTAAAATTTTGAAAGCATGATGATAGAATATGGATATTAACATGATAAGGATTACATATTGGTGATTGATAAGTAAAGAAAGTGATTGTAGAGTAAAGTACCCAAATTTTAAAAGTCTTAAGGGTTTAACTAAAACAAGGACAAAGAGATTAAAGATTTATTTGAGGATGAAAACTTGATGAAGAATATGTGAATTTGAAGTTCAATAGATTGGTTTGTCCAATAATTTTGTTATAGAAGTGTTGGTGGTGTTTTTTGGGGCAAGATAGGCTTTAGAAAATAAGTGTAGAATCCTAGAAAATATGCCGGCGTTGCGACGCCCAAGAGCTCGCGTCGCGATGCACTCTGGGGATTTTTGTAGATTCATTTCTGGTTTGTTCGCATCGGGACTTGCAAAGACTTGCGTCGCGATGCAAACTGGAAAATTTAATGCATGCGTTTCTGGAATTGTGCGCGTCACAACGCGCAAGGTCCTAGGTCGCGATGTGAAGGCATAATTTCCCCAAAATAATTTTTAGTTCATCTCAGTTTCACCTTAGCGTGTTAGAGGCCACCCTAAGGGTCTCGTATCAACCCATATAAATACATTACATCGTGGTGTATGCATGATATGCATGGAAATGATGGCAAGGATTTAAATAGATAAATTTAACCTGATTCCGTAATATGCTTCTTAGTCCATTTTTAATCTAGTTTATCAATTATAGATCATCACAGGAACCGTAATTTTCTTCTGCAGAGTAAATGATGCCGACCAGATTCTAAACCAGTGAGTGGATCTCTTTTCTCGAGTTACTTTTCTTTTAAATGTTTTAATGTAAGACTTATATTTAAAAGCTCATTGGGCGATAACCAAAGTTTGATTACAGTTATTTTACATTTGATGATGTTTTAGAATGAAATGTTTTCAAAACATGTTTTTTTTAAGTTTTCGAGGCATGGGGAAAAATCCACCTCAGTATGTAACTTGATTCAAATATGGAATTGACGGAGAGGACATGTGCCAATGTAGAGGATTGAGGGGACGACAATACGTAACACCACCAGATTCTAGCTCAGGACTGGGGATGACAGATGCCCCTAGATCCTAGATTCAAAGCTTGGAGGGTAGCATAGATCCTCATTCCTAGTTCTAGTTCAGTGGCTTGGGGGACGACGATACGTAACGCTCCAAGACCATTAGTTTTAGGGACAATAGTGGCATGTTTTGGAGGACGGTGATACGTAACGTCCCCATGTCATGGATTTGCACTCCTGACTCTAGTTAGACGTATGGGGGGGATGGTGATACGTAACGTCCCCACGTCTCAGGTTTTTCAAAGACAAATATCAGGCTTTTAGAAAATAGTTTTTAGAGATCATTTTTTAGAAACAGTTTTCAGAAACAGACATTTCAGAGATAGTTTTCAGAACAGATCTTTCAGATATAGGTATACAGAACCAGATTTTCAAAAGCAAATTTCATAAATAGATTTCAGAGAGGTTTTATTGAAAGTAAATTTTTCAGAAAAGATTCGAATTGATTTCTAAAACATGAGTTTCATAAAGTATTTTAGTTTTCATTTTAAAAACTGTCCACTCACTTAGATCATTCAAACGATCTAACCCCCACTCCTAGTGTTTTGTTTTGCAGGGAGGATGGATACCGATGGTAGTCACTAGGGTATCGAGTCTGTTGGACAATTATGACCCATAGCGTCACTTTTTGTAAAAGACATTGTGGTTTTTGTAAAAATTAACTATGTAGCAATGGAAATTGTATTTTATCATTTTGTAATTTGATTACTTTAATATATAAATGATAAAAGTCCTTATGATTAGTTTTGGATTACAAAATATGAGACAGTATCAATCCATAATGGTTTAATCATTAAATATCCCTAGTCGTAGTATTATCGAGACTTGACATCGATAATGCAGAATAGACTAGTATTGCACTTGTGCGTGTTATGGAAGCGTAAGAGCATAGTTCTCATATATTTAAGTATTGGATACTTATGCAAGTGTGATAGAAGGTTGTGTTTACCAATGGTACGGAAACAGCTTCGCTCTGGATAGACCCCGCGGAATCCCATTAGTAGTATGACCATGTGTCTATGGGAATCCGCATCAGGGTAGGTGTATTTGGTCTTAACCTGAGACTTGCATCGCTAGTACTTGCGACAATCAATACGCTTTGGTTTTGGTCATCCAGGACTTTAACAGGTTCTGTGTACGCCTCTTCTGGGTTTATTGAGAATCGTAGTGTATTGGGTGTGATGTCAAAACGAAAGTATAACTTCAGTTATATGGAGATGATGATCACGCATGGATACGAAACTAGTACTATAATTGGTTGCAACCATCGGGATAATATTACAAGGTCATGATTATCTGATTAAAGAGACTAGTTGCTTGTGATCCGATATATGCTTCGTACGGGGCAGACACAATTCCAGCTTCAAGCCTTGCATGTGACATCTGATACTAGATCGCAATACGCAATACTACATATACTACGCCTGACATAGATTATATATTCCCTTAAGAATATTTCTAGAGAATTTGGTAGGTACGGTGCTTTGCTAGAAGCCAACCATGTCTCGTAAATCGGTAAAAACATAGTACGAGGTACGTACGTGTTCGGATAGTCCGACGACCGGATTTACTGCCAACATATCAAGGGATCTCATGGGTCGCTTCCCAAAGATTCACCGATGACGTATGATTCAAACATAATTAATCTAGTATTAATTACGAAGAGATTTTATCTAGGATAAAATACTATTTGAAGAGAGAGAGAATGATAATTTGGCATTAATCGATAAAATAATATATATTCAATATATTAAACGAAATTAGATTTCGACGCGGAATTAAAATTGGATTTTAATTCGGGCGAATGAGTTAATTTAGAATTAATTCGCTAGCGACATTAATAATAATTTTACTAGGCATAATTATTTAATTAAATTTGATTTAATGACGTCGTAACTGAAAAATCGTTAATTTAGAATTAACGAACCCGAGCCCCGGAGTGTTTTCGAGCCCACTCGGATTTTGAATTTAGTGAGGCCCACATATCACATCACTTGTCACTTTAATTACTTTTTGGTGATGAGTTTTGGTGAAGGAAAGATGGTGACTTGTATGAAACATTTGTGTGTAATGATGGGAATGACTTTAACCAAATTTTGAGATTTGGTATATAATTTGATTTTTTGAATATCAAATACACAAGTCAACAACACAACTTCATCATTCTCTTTCTCAGCCTCACGACATCACTCTCAATTTTCTCTCCAATACTAGGCTTGGCCGAAACAAAGAGGAAGAAGAAGAAATTTTTGTTGCAAAATTTTCTTAGTGCTAGTACACATTCAAAGGATCATATAAGGTGTTAGGGAAACCTATCCTTGATCTTGGAATCATCATCAAAAGCTTGGAGCTTGGATTTCACATTCAAATGAGACTTTGGCCGAAACTTCAAGGAAGAAATTTTATGTATTTGACGCATCCAATATCCGATCAAAGTGAGTATTATTCCGCAAATTCTTCTTTGAGTATTCACATGTTTCATTGCTTAAATTGATCTTGGGACACTTTAGAAACCCAACAATGGTATCAGAGCCTATATGAGCATGAAATGATTAGGGGTTTATATACTAAAATTTGGGTAAATTTGATTTGAGCATGATTTAACCAAATTGTTTGTTTGAGTATGCTTCTATATGGATAACTTGGAGTTATATATGAGCAAATTGATGAAAAACTAATTGGATAATTTTTCTCTAATTTGAGTATAATGGCCGAATACATGGATAAACCCTAGGTCATGGTGATGATTTTTTTTAAGATCATTGGATGTGTTTAAATGTTGGAATTTGCTAAGCATCCCAAGATCATTATCAAGTAATGAAAATAACATGTCAATACAATCGAGGAAGTTTCAGAATACTCACAATGATCGGTTGAGCGATGCGGTGGACAACAAAACTTTTTCTGCCCTTTGAGAAGCTCACGACAGTTCACTGGTTTGCTCCTCCAAGAATTCGGCCATTGATGTCCATTAAAGCTCCAAGCTTTGTGATGAAATGATTCCATGCACACGAGTGGGTTTCCCTATCACCTACAGACGACTCCGGATGTGTGCTAGCACCTTGATTTGGCAACAAAATCTTCACATTTCCTCTCCTACAACTCTCGGCAGTGGCAGAAACAAAAGAGAGAAAATGGAGCCCTTTGGGCGTGAGAATATATAGAAGAGAGAAAGTGAGAGAGTGTTAGGTTAATTGATGGTAAATGTGTATCTAATACACTATCTATTTTAATTTCAAAAATCAAAATATATCATATACAATTAATAAACAATTGTAAATGTCAATCAAGCTTTCAAAAAGCTTTCCATCAACTTACATCAAGTCACATCACTCAATCAATCAAGTGACAAGTTGTCACATCACTCAAAGTGACTAATGATTTGACGCTTGATTTGACTTGCGTGCCGCATTCGAATTCGAAATGCGAATGCGCTCGCAAAAAATCCTGGGCTCGGGTTCGCTAATTCCAAATTAATGAATTTTCCGTTGCGTCGTAATTAAATCTAATTTAATTAAATAATCATGCCTATCATAATTACTATTCACGTCGCTAACGAATTAATTCTAAATTAATTCGTTCGCCCGAATTAAAATCTAATTTCAATTCCGCGTCGAAATCCTTTCTTATAATATATCGATTAATCCAATTAATCGTTTTCTCTCTTAAATGATATTTTATCCCAGATAAATATCTCTGCAATTAATCTCAGATTAATTTCTCTCTCATCCAATTAATCTCAGATTAATAAGGTGCGAGTCATACGTCATCGGTGAATCTTCGGGAAGCGACCCATGAGATCCCAGATATGTTGGCAGTAAATTCGGTTGTCGGACTATCCGAACACGTAAGTACTGTAGGGGTTTTAAGGGGGAATATCCGGTAACGAAGCGGAAGCGGCGGAAGATCGTTTCTTCCGATTTCAAAACTTTTTCTCGGATTAATTAAATAAACATATTTATTTAATTATCCAATAATCAAATTAGGAAATAAAATTCAATATATCATATTTAAGTGAATTTACCGAATTGCCCTTACACTTGGTATTTTGTCCATTTTAGTCCGAAATTGATCTAATCAATTTTGAATGATTCTAAATCATTTCTAAGATGAACTTAGCATGTTCAAAACATCAAAACACCAAAAGCAACCAAATCCCCAAATTTTATCCATTTGGCCGAATGCCTCCCAAAGGTGCCAATTTGTGCACTTTGTCATTTCATGCTTCAAAACACATCAAGATGTAATCCAATCAACATGAAACTTTATATGCATCATATAAACATCCAATTACACAACATAAATGAAAATCCCCAAATTTGGAATTGGTCATGAACCCTAATTTTTCAATTTCTTCAAATTGGACAAATTAGACCAAATTGGTTAAATCAATACTTAATCATGTTTCTTCCATCCAATCAAAGTCTCAACACAATGAAACAACTCAAGATCAAATCTAGGTCATCTAAGAGTGGGTCACAACTCTAGATTAGCAACAAGGTTTCCAAAACCATAAAAGAATACTTATAACTACACTAGTCACAAGCTTTCTCCATTATACATGCTCAACACTTTCACCAAACTTTTATCCATCAAAAACACAAAAAATAAAGAATAGAAAAACTCAATAACATCACAAGATGTTGCCCACAACAAGAGGAACAATTACTCTCTAATGGAAGGTTGGAAATACTTACTATTTTCCAAGCTTTTCTTGATTTTTCTTTCTTTTCTCTCTAGCATTCTTTGCCTTCCTTTAATGGAGTTTTTGGTTAAAGTGTATTAGGTTATATACCAATGAAATGAAAAACAATATATACTTATTTATTTTTGTGCTTGGCCGAATTTGGCCTTAAAATAAACAAGACTATTAATTTCATTTCATTTGATTTTCATTTGATCAACTTGACATAAATATCTAAAAAACTTTAAAGATATTTAATTAAGTCAAAAAATGCAACTAAGAAAAATATATCTCTTATATTTAAAGTGTCATGGCCGAAATTGATAGAAAATAAAGGAAAAAGATATTTTATTTTTCAAACAATTTTGAACAAATATCTTAAGAAGTCAAAATCAATTTGACAACCTTTTCCTTTAATGTATAAGTCAACAATTGCAACTTATAATCATTTCCTAACTTATCATTTGGTGATATATATTATTTTTAATTATATTAATCATTTAACAATTAAATAATTAAATAAATAATTAATAAAATATATCAAATATATGTATTATATTTACTTTAAATATCTCAAATACATATATTAATGATATATGTCAAATACCTTTATTTGACTATTTATTAATGTGTATTTAATAATATCATATATTAAATACAAATACACATTAATTAGTAAATGACGGTTCGGCCCGTTCGCATGTATTTTTCGTTTAACGATTAAACGATTTATAAATAATCATCATTATTCATAAATGTTGCTCTAGTGCTCTACGAGTATGTTTCATTATTGAGACTCTCTAGATTCAGGTATATCCGTCACGAAATCCAATTTCATGTCCATAATCTATCCACCCGTAGATTATGACGATCACAGATAAACTAGCTGAATCATACAGGTCGAGGTCATTGCATACGTATAATCCCTCCGTCACAGGTATCCAGATAATCCCAGGGATATAGATGTAAACGTCAAATCTCTATATGTATTATCTCGTCGACGTATCTATTAGCAATCTCTAAATAACACTCTGAACTTACTTCCGATGTATACTGTGGCCACAGATTTAACAGACTGCTAAATTTATATGGACTACCTATGCTATGTACACAGAACTGACGGATTCTATCTTGACACACACAGGATATCCTGAGGATCGATCCACACCCAACGAACAGGCGAAGGCCTGATCTAAATAGATCAGTGACTTGACTGCCATCTAAGTGTGGAGGATGTCTCATACATCCACAGTGGTGTCTCAAGTCGAAGGACCACTATGCTACTCAACCCGAGAAGATTCTTATTGACGTTGGTGTACCATCCATTAAGAATCTTCGGTGAGCCGTTCAGTGTTTATCCATTATAAACACCTACACGTCTATACGAGTCTCCCTAGACTCATGGTTCATTGGGATAAACCATCGGACCAAGTCTCGATATACGACATGTACTGGTCTCAACGGATTTGACTAACCGACCCGTGTTAGCAAATCTTGACCAGGAACTATGTTTGATAATATTCATATAGCAGTGACACTTCCCAATGTCAATTACAAACTAACTTTGTAACTGTGTACTGCATTATATATTATCGGGCCTTTGTCTAATATATACATATCACTAAACCACATTTAGTTTCAATCTAATCGTAATCAGATCGAATACGTATATAAGAACAAGAGGTGCAACCATAAATAAGTAATATTATGGAATAAGGGGATGTTCGTATTCATGAATCAGACATAAATACGGTCCGGATTGGCGCTCTGAGCACCAACCCCAACAATTTCTCCCACTTGCTCTAGTGCCAATCCACGGTATCATCATACTCATCTCAATGTGCATCGTATGCACATGGCCCTCAAAAGCTCACCCAGTACTTAAGAGGTAGGCAAAAAACAAGTCCGCTATGACATATTGAGTTTTTCAAACAAACTCCATCGTTTCCCATAGTCAGCATCATTCATATTTTGTAGAATCTAGATTATACATTAATATGACTCTGATGCTACATCAGTATTGTGCTACAGCTACTGAGTTGTCCAAGTATTTAAGGATCAAATCCAAAATACTATGAAGACAACCGCAAGCACAATAACAATTCAAAACTTCTATTTTATAAGGTCACTATGCAACTTCATAAGTCAATACTTTATAAGTTGCATTTAATTCCACTATAAAAGTAGAATCCTTCGTGACACTCCCACTGCATCTTTTCTGACTCTTTATGACGTAGACTGTCTAACGTCATAATTAGTCTCAAAACTAATATGACCCTAATGGTTGCAGACTATATTCTCCATGAATTAGAAACTCGTTCTTAATATCTCAAAGATCACAAAGAACGTGTTTCAAGATCCATCATATGGTCTATAGGATGTCAAAATAACTCGTAACAATTACGATTAAATCAATATCTACAATCGCACATTATAAAGTATTTATTATGTCATCATCAAATGATACATAAGATTGATTAGACATTCTAATCAATATCTCTTTCGAAAAAGGAATCATCATTTACGAAAAATGAATACTTTATATAAGACACACAATAACTGTCGAACAGTTATACTAACTGTCATACAGATAGCCTAGTTATGTCCTTATTAGATCATATCTAATGTACGAATAATAGGAGTATCTCACAAGTCTCCAAGTTTCATATCATATATAAAACTTTATCAAATATAACAGAGACTACTCCCACTGTTTTCACGGAGTAAAGAAGACTTAGGTAAATCTTTTACCTCACAAACATCTCATTATTACTATAATAATGACAATGTCGTTAAGATATATAACACTAGAAAGTAATATGTACGCTCCCACTAACCCTTCTAATCACATATGTATTCTCTATACTTTGACAAGATCAGACAATCTGACGATATCAAAAATAGAGAACACATATTTTTGGAAGACTTATCTGAGTCTACAATAGGCTCTGTAAGCTAGCACACTAAACTGCGATCTCAGCAGAACACAAACTCTAGGGCCATTTCAGAATGAACTCTTCAAATAAGGAAATCACAACTGATCTCTTATCTGAATAAGTCATCCAAAAATGCCACTTTGCATTCTTTAGCTAAAATATACAGTTTATTATCAACATTAACCAATATATCTTTAATTGTTCATTAGTGTGACTAGAGATAAGTTTTCTCAGAATCTACAATAGATTGCTGAGTATAACTTTTCTCACTGTCATACTGTAAAGGTCAAACCTTTAATAAGCTCACAATGCTTTCGCTGCGCAAACAATTAGCACATATCATGAACTAATTCATAATGAAAGCTTAATCAAGTTCAAAACTTGATCGTAGTAAGCTATGAACAATCTTAGATCTAAGGTTCAATGGTGAACTTCCAGAATCGATATCAAATATCGCTTCCATTATAAGTTATAGGATAATTTTTCTTCAGTAAGAAAACAACGGAACCATTAAGTATCAAATACTCGTGAATGATTCTGTTATCCTATTGGACTTGTACGGAAGATGTATAAGGGTTGTTTCATCTTATTAATTACGTAGTTCCATTTATAATTTATCATTCTCACATTTGACTTCAATAAGTCAAGTCTTTTCTACAATAGTTAACATCTGATGTTACACACCAAGTAATAAAACGATTTTATTACTTAGAATCGTAGGAAAGATATTCTATTAAATAGAATACAATATTCTATTAAACAGAATAAACGATAAACTTTTACTTATACCTCCGAGGTGTAAGTAATTTCCATTATATAACTATTATATAAAAGAAAGATTGAAATCTCAAACTTTTCAAGATTCAAATTTTCTACCTATACATATCATATATGCAACTGTAGAAAATAATGGAACATTAATTAAAGAGATGAATTAGTGTTACTGGAGTATAACCCCAAGAGTATTGAAACTAATTCGGTAACATTCAATATCAAACGAATCAAATCATATAAGATTCAATTGCTCCCACTACTCAATTCCATCAAGATGGAATCATGGAAGAATAATATTGAATATGAATCATATTCACTAAATAACCTTAGAACTAATTGCTTTAAATTCAAATGTTTGATCGTATCAAAGATCTTTGAACAGTTCAAAGACATGTAATGAATTTTAAGGATCAAGTTTTCAAAATACTTTAGATTGAATATATTTGAACAAGTCAAAAATGTTCAATCTACGTTTCATCAGAACAGATTGAAAGTTCTTGATACTTTCAAGACTTTCAATATGTGTTCCTTCAGAAACACGTAACTAAGTTATGACAATTCATCAACTAAGTTACGAAATAAAGAAAACTACCTTAAGCAATTATTATTTATTAAACTACATACATCCAATGTATCAGTTTAAATAAATTTGGTGGTCCAATGACAATCATTGGTTTTAAACGAGATCTTAATCACTTTCCTGAATACAATATTCATTAAATGGATAAGGATGTGTGGTGTGATCTAGTATCAAACCATCTTTACCATACGGAATAAGCATCCAATGCTTAAGTGATTAAATTCATAAAGCACCGTTCTAAATTATTTACTTTACCGAATAATTTTTCTTAATGTTTATCTCTACGTCAATGACACTACTAGTTATTATAAAATATGTAACAATTGTTTATAAAGAACAAGTGACTATCCAATAGTCGCAAGTTCCGATATCAAATATCAAAACAATCGTTACCAATATTTTCAAATAACTAGACGGGAGATCTGGTATCCAATACCTATAGTTGTAGTATTGTGAAAATCGATATTTTCTATACACAAATATACGCATCTCCTTTCTTTAGCTTTACTATTTGCATTCAACTATTCACAACAATTGTAAATAACTGATTAGCAAATTGTGTCAGACACATTACCTCTAAAGGTAATTAAAGCTTAGAAACGTCATTACTAGATAAACAAATACCTAATAGGGCTTTCTAAATGCCAGTCAAGAATCTCGAGACATGAACTAATTCAAATCAATTCTTACTGCATAAGAAACTATTGTCTCTAAAGTATTATATCCTAAAAGGGATATCTATCTAGATTATCTATCATGACTTAGAAACTAAGTCATTAACCATCTTTATTTTTCAAGAAAATCGGAACAACAGTTCCCGATGGTTTAGACTAATATAATAATATCCTAGTCTATTAGTATCTAGAACCTATTCTAGAATAACTGCAACCAAGAGTCTAGTCAGATAACATATCATAATATATGTGCAGTAGTTAATAAAGTTTAATTCTATCTACTATAGAATAAGGAAACAAACAAGCGGCAATTTCCATAATAACATACACTGCCTAAGTTATGGAATATTTTAAACTTAGCAGTGCCTCCCACTATTTTTACGTAATGCCGTAATCCCCAACGGAAAAACGAGAATTCAATAATTAAATCGAATTCCATAATGGGAAGAGGACCCCATGAATATATTTCGACTCACAGCAGAGGCACGGTCTCGCCTACGTATATTCACAGGTAGACAACTCATTGTCAATCACTCACTAGTGACTCCGAGGTTCCGGTCCTGGCCGTTTCTCGTTGTCGCTGCGAAGGTAGGCCCACAAGGAGACGTACCAAGGTTAAACTTGTCAATGATAAACTCAAGTTACTTGCGTAACCCTGACAGCTAGGGCACGTTCAGGATTCCGCTTTCGCTTGAATTTATCTAGTATCTAATATACATTCGGCATAAATAAATTTCTATCAGCTACACCCTCACAGCAGAGGCACGGTCTCGGATGTAGTCAACGAAAAGATATTTATAAACCGTATTGACAAGACGGACCAAGAAACAAGTATTCCAAATACTAGTTACTTTAAAACCTTATTAAGCGGGGATATTCCATTAAGTGTCATACACCCTAAATCTAATCAAATTAGATTATAACATGCATGTATAAAGTCAAGAAAACATGATTAAACATTGAATAAAACAAGCTAATCATTTATGGAGGCCTAGAATCAGACTCGCTCTGATACCATTTTGTAGGGGTTTTAAGGGGAATATCCGGTAACGCAGCGGAAGCGGCGGAAGATCGTTTCTTCCGATTTCAAAACTTTTTCTCGGATTAATTAAATAAACATATTTATTTAATTATCCAATAATCAAATTATGAAATAAAATTCAATAAATCATATTTAAGTGAATTTACCGAATTGCCCTTACACTTGGTATTTTGTCCATTTTAGTCCGAAATTGATCTAATCAATTTTGAATGATTCTAAATCATTTCTAAGATGAACTTAGCATGTTAAACATCAAAACACCAAAAGCAACCAAATCCCCAATTTTATCCATTTGGCCGAATGCCTCCCAAGGTGCCATTTGTGCACTTTGTCATTTCATGCTTCAAAACACATCAAGATGTAATCCAATCAACATGAAACTTTATATGCATCATATACACATCCAATACACAACATATATGAAAATCCCCAAATTTGGAATTGGTCATGAACCCTAATTTTTCAATTTCTTCAAATTGGACAAATTAGACCAAATTGGTTAAATCAATTACTTTATCATGTTTCTTCCATCCAATCAAAGTCTCAACACAATGAAACAACTCAAGATCAAATCTAGGTCATCTAAGAGTGGGTCAACAACTCTAGATTAGCAACAAGGTTTCCAAAACCATAAAAGAATACTTACTACACTAGTCACAAGCTTTCTCCATTATACATGCTCAACACTTTCACCAAACTTTTATCCATCAAAAACACAAAATAAAGAATAGAAAAACTCAAGAACATCACAAGATGTTGCCCACAACAGAGGAACAAATTACTCTCTAATGGAAGTTGGAAATACTTACTATTTTCCAAGCTTTTCTTGATTTTTCTTTCTTTTCTCTCTAGCATTCTTTGCCTTCCTTTAATGGAGTTTTTGGTTAAAGTGTATTAGGTTAGATACCAAATGAAATGAAAAACAATATATACTTTTTATTTTTGTGCTTGGCCGAAATTGGCCTTAAAATAAACAAGAATATTAATTTCATTTCATTTGATTTTCATTTGATCAACTTGACATAAATATCTAAAAACAATTTAAAGATATTTAATTAAGTCAAAAAATGCAACTAAGAAAAATATAACTCTTATATTTAAAGTGTCATGGCCGAAATTGATAGAAAATAAAGGAAAAAGATATTTTATTTTTCAAACAATTTTGAACAAATATCTTAAGAAGTCAAAATCAATTTGACAACCTTTTCCTTTAATGTATAAGTCAACAATTGCAACTTATAATCATTTCCTAACTTTATCATTTGGTGATATATTTATATTTTAATTATATTAATCATTTAACAATTAAATAATTAAATAATTAATTAAATACAAATATATCAAATATATGTATTATATTTACTTTAAATATCTCAAATACATATATTAATGATATATGTCAAATACCTTTATTTGACTATTTATTAATGTATTTATTTAATAATATATATATTAAATACAAATACACATTAATTAGGAAATGACGGTTCGGCCCGTTCGCATGTATTTTTCGTTTAACGATTAAACGATTTATAAATAATCATCATTATTCATAAATGTTGCTCTAGTGCTCTACGAGTATGTTTCATTATTGAGACTCTCTAGATTCAGGTATATCCGTCACGAAATCCAATTTCATGTCCATAATCTATCCACCCGTAGATTATGACGATCACGGATAAACTAGCTGAATCATACAGGTCGAGGTCATTGCATACGTATAATCCCTCCGTCACAGGTATCCAGATAATCCCAGAGATATAGATGTAAACGTCAAATCTCTATAGGTATTATCTCGTCGACGTATCTATTAGCAATCTCTAAATAACACTCGGAACTTACTTCCGATGTATACTGTGGCCACAGATTTAACAGACTGCTAAATATATATGGACTACCTATGCTGTACACAGAACTGACGGATCCTATCTTGACACACACAGGATATCCTGAGGATCGATCCACACCCAACGAACAGGCGGAGGTCTGATCTAAATAGATCGGTGACGTGACTGCCATCTAAGTGTGGAGGATGTCTCATACATCCACAGTGGTGTCTCAAGTCGAAGGACCACTATGCTACTCAACCCGAGAAGATTCTTATTGACGTTGGTGTACCATCCATTAAGAATCTTCGGTGAGCCGTTCAGTGTTTATCCACTATAAACACCTACACGTCTATACGAGTCTCCTAGACTCATGGTTCATTGGGATAAACCATCGGACCAAGTCTCGATATACGACATGTACTGGTCTCAACGGATTTGACTAACCGACCCGTGTTAGCAAATCTTGACCAGGAACTATGTTTGATAATATTCATATAGCAGTGACACTTCCCAATGTCAATTACAAACTAACTTTGTAACTGTGTACTGCATTATATATTATCGGGCCTTTGTCTAATATATACATATCACTAAACCACATTTAGTTTCAATCTAATCGTAATCAGATCGAATACGTATATAAGAACAAGAGGTGTGAACCATAAATAAGTAATATTATGGAATAAGGGGATGTTCGTATTCATGAATCAGACATAAATACGGTCCGGATTGGCGCTCTGAGCACCAACCCCAACAAACGTACCTCGTCCTACGTTTGTACCGATTTACAAGACCAAGGTTGGCTTCTAGCAAAGCGCCATGCCTACCAATTCCCAGAAAACATGCTTAAGGAAATAAGCGATCTATATCAGGCGTAGTAGTATCCGTATATTGTTATGTCGATTCCAGTATCGTATGTCACGTGCTAGCCTGGGCTGGAAATTGTGTCTGCCCTGTACGAAGCATTATATCGGATCTCTGGTAATAGTCTCTATAATCGGATATACATGACCTTTCTAATATCCCGATAGCTGGCTGCATATAGAGGAACAAGTTCCTTATCTACTTGACCATAATCTCCATATTCTGGAGTGTTGATTACTTCCGTCTTGACATCACACCCCCACACTACGATTCTCAAATACCCAGCAGAGAAGTACATAGAACCTGTTAAGCCCTGACGACCAAAACCAAAGTATTGATTATCGCAAGTATTAGCGGTGCAAGTCTCAGGTTAAGACCAAATACACCTACCCTGATTTCGGACTTCCATAGACACATAGTCATACTACCAATGGAATTCTGAAACGGGTCTATCTAGAGCGAAGCTATTCCCGTACCATCGGTAAAACAGAACCTCCTACTACACTTGCATGAGTATCCTATACCCAAATATATGAGAACTATGCCGTTATGCCCTCACAACGCGCACAAGTGTAATTTGAGTCTTTTACGCATTATCGATGTCCAATCTCGATAATACTCTGACTATGGATATTTAATGATTATACCTTCGCGGATTGATACTGTCTCATCATCTCAATCCAGGCACTAATCATAAGGACCTTCTATCATTTATACATCTTGGTGATCCAATCACAAATGATAAGAGAGCAATCTCCTTTGTCACATAGTTAATTTGTACAACAACACCATGATCTGTATAAATAGTGACGCTATGGGTCATAATTGTCCAACATTAAAGACTTGGGATAAATTGATTTATGATTTAATTGGATTGAAATCAAAATCGGTTTTAATAATCCCTCATTGTCGTGAGCCTTATAGCATGAAATGAGATGATTTTTTGTTTCAATAATGTTGGACATGTATTGATGATGGATTAGCATGATTAATTGATTACATTAATATTTTGGAAATGTTAATTTAGATAATTAATTTATGTAATACACTTTAATTAATTAAATTATGAAATTTGGAATTTTAGAATTTGATTAATTGGGCTTAATTTAGAATTGGGCTTACAATGTTGTAATTGGGCCTAATGGGCTTGGTTGGGCCCAGTTGGTTTAGGTCCATTGGATTGGATCCAAATTGGGCCTAAACCATTCCATTAAGTCCAAATATGACTAATGGGCCTTTTTAATGTTTTAATTGGGCCTAATGGGCCGAAATTGGTTCTTGGCAAATATGGTGATTCCTTAATTGGGCTTTGGTATTTGGGTTTGACCTATATTGACCAAAGTCCATGCCTTAAGAAATTAATTGAAAGCCCATTGGACTTTAATTAAATGACATTGGATGTTAATTGGGCTTGAGACCCATTTAGATTAGATTTGGAATCTAAGTCGTAAAGGCGCATTTAAAAATGTAATTATTTAATTTTGAATTAAATATAGAATTAGTATTGAATACGAATTAAATTAGATTTAAACTGTAGTTCGATATAATTCAAGAATTCGTACTTCAAGTACTTATTCTTAAACGAGTTGGACTCGAGTAAATCAAATCGTTTTTTGAACATTGGATGATCACTTTATTCAAAGATTAATTAATTGGATTAGATTGATTGATAACATTGCTTTATGTGATACGTGGATGTGTTGAATGAATAATGTATATCAGATGGATATTAGAAGGGAATGGGCAATTTTGGAAATTATTGTAAATTTAGAATTTATTAAATTGGACATGCGTGTCCAGCCTTTCTCTCGATTCTTTGTAATTCTCTTCTCACCTAATTCCCCTCAATGTTAATGAGGTTTATTTAATTATATTATGTAATTGGGTAGAAGTTAGAATAGTGCTAGTTGGGGAGAGGAAGTGAGTGATTTGTGCTAGGAACAATCTGTGAGATATCCATCCGCATATCAATATTAATTTATTTTCGCACCTTATTATGCTTTTAGAATGCATGCTTAAGGGTGTATGATGAGACCTAACAAAGATAATAAATTGGTTGCCAATTTACGCAAAAAAACCTCAATAAATATTAAGTGTTTTCCTTCCATTGAGTGATTCATTCTCAAGATCCAAGATTGGCACTGGTTTGTTGGCCAAAGTCAAGACCTTTTTCCATCGCGGATGTGTTTGAATCATGAAGGCTTTGTTCCATATCGTATGTCTTGTCCAAGTTGTGATTTATTGGCCAAAGTCAAGATCACTTCTTGTCCATCGACATCGATTACGAAGCTTTCCAAAGTCAATGGGTTCCGCTTAACTGGAATCATTAAGCTTGTTGTGCCAAAGCCAAGGCTTAGTTGATTCAGAGGAAAAAGGTTAGGAAAATATATTGGATATATTGGCATATATATTGTATATATGTTTCGGACTTGGAGGTCCACATACCGGATCTATGAATTGGATGAGATCCAACTGATCTTAGAGATCTACCTAGTTAAATATCATACAGCTTGTTGGCCAAAGTCAAGGTTGTGTGTTATTTAACGGGATCCTAGCCCACTAGGAAACTAGGTTTCCCTAGTACTCAACAGAGGGTTAGAGGCTCGCCGAAAAATAGTGGGAGGCTAGTATTGAATTTGAAATTTCGTTCAAATACTTAGCTTTACGTGCTTTCAAATTATCTCGTCAATTATGTAGGAGTTTCTATAGGTCCCAAGATCAAAACTCAAGCATGAATCATAAGCGAATACAACGACGGAAGTGCGGAATACTTACATCGAGCGGTTGAGAGACGATTTGGGCAACAAAACGAACTGAAATTCTGCTCACTGCCCACTGCTCATGTGCGTGAACTGCAGCAGTTTGTGCTTCTTTTTTGCGCCATTTTGATCAAGAAAAACGAGCTCCAAGCTTCATCAAAACATTCCCGGCTCATGGGTATACTTCCCTACCACCTTCGCAAGACTCGTAGTGTGCTAGCACTTGCGGTTATCACCATGAAAAACGCAACCCTTACTTCCCTTTGTTCACGCCATTTCTGGTTCAAAACCAGTGAAGAAAAGATGGTACATTTCGTGAGAAGAAGAGAGCAAAAATGAGAGAGAAAGAAATGTGAAAAGTCATTACAAAAGTTGTAAATCATTTTGTTTATATATTTTCCAAAATATATTAAATGATTTACCATTAATTTAACTTTCAAAAAGTCAAAGAAATTGAATGTAATAAGCTTGAGTGTTCCACACTCCAATATCAACTTTAATAAAGTGACATGTCTTTCAATCAATCAATCACATCAATCAATCACATCACTTAAAGTGACATTTGTTTTGACGCTTGATGTGACGAATGATTTGACGCTTGATGCGACTTGCGATGCCGCACTCGAATTCGAAATACGAATGCGCTCGCAATCACACTCGGGCTCGGGTTCGTTAATTCCAAATTAACGATTTTTCCGTCGCGTCGTAATTAAATGATTACGCCTAGCGAATTCACTATTCACGTCGCTAACGAATTAATTCTAAATTAATTCGTTCGCCCGAATTAAAATCTAATTTTAATTCCGCGTCGAAATCTAATTTCGTTTAATATATCGAATATATTAATTTAATCGATTAATTCCATATTAATCGTTATCTCTCTCTAGACGATATTTTATCCTAGATAAAATATCTCCGTAATCAATCCTAGATTAATTTTCTCTCTCTTCTATATAATCCCAGATTATTCAAGAGTGCGAGTTGTGCATCATCGGTGGATTATCGGGAAGCGACCCATGAGATCCCCAGATATATTGGCAGTAAATATGGTCATCGGAGTATCCGAATCACGTACGTACCAAGTACTACGTTTTACCGATTTACGAGACAAGGTCGACTCCTAGCAAAGCACCAAGTCTTCCAATTCTCCGGACATATCCATTTAAGAATATTAAGATCTGTATCAAGCGTAGTATATGATTGTATTGTGCATATCGGCCCAGTATCAGATAGTCACGTGCTAGGCCTGGGGCTGGATAAGTGTCTGCCCCGTACGAAGCACATGTCGGATGTCTGGTAACTAGTCTCTATAATCGGATATACATGACCTTGTCATAATATCCCGATGGCCGCGCAGCACTTAAGAGCACTAATACCGTATCATGCGTGACATCATCTCCACTATGACTGGAGTGATACTTCCGTCTTGACATCACATCCAATACACTACGACTCTCTGATAAACCCAGAAGTGGTGTACGCAGAACCAGTTAAAGCCTGTACCACCAAGACCAAAGTCTATCGATTATCGTAAGTATTAGCGATGTAAGTCTCAGGTTAAGACTATACACACCTACCTTGATTTCGGCCTCCCATAGACACATAGTCATAATACCAATGGGATTCCGAAGGGTCTATCCAGAGCGAAGCTGTTTCCGTACCATCGGTGAAACACGACCTCCTATCGCACTTGCATAAGTATCCAATACTTATATATATGAGAACTATGCCGTTGTGCCCTCACAACGCACACAAGTGCAATAATAGCCTATTCCGCATTATCGATGTCCAGTCTCGATAATACTCTAGCTAGGGATATTTAATGATTAATCCTTCGGGGACTGATACTGTCTCATATCATTCTCAGTCCAGGAACTAATCATAGGGACCTCTCTTCATTTATATATCTATGGTGATCTAATCATAAATGATGAGAGTGCAATTTCCTTGTCACATAGTTAATTTGCTACAACAACATAATGATCTGTGCAAATAGTGACGCTATGGGTCATTTTGTCCAACAAATTTTTTATTAGTTGGACTAATATATTATTATTTTTCTTGTAACAGTTAGACTGTACCCTACATTGTTAATTGAATAGTTGGACTATAGCGATTAAGATGACATGAAAGTTAAGCATTATGGATATTGTCATGGGCGATGATGTCTTTAATGGCACAAACTTTCAAGATTGGGACATGAATCTCAGGATTGTCCTGGGATCCGAGAAGTTGCTCTACACTATAGAGAGACCTTTTGGGCCTAAACCCCGACCTGATCAGTTGCTTGAACTAGAGCTTTGGAAGACTCATAGCGATGACAACATGACTGCTCAATCGGTAATGCTTGCTGCTATGACTCCACAATTCTGTCGTCAAAACAAAGGATTGGATCCATATGAGATGATGGTGAAGTTGCATGATCTTCACCGATCTAATCTTAGATCGTAAAGATATAAGTTGCCGAAGAAGCTCTTCCGTGCTCGCATGTCAGAGGGTACATCTGTTGAGCACCATGTGTCACAGATGATTGCTGATATTGAGCAGCTCGAACACATGGGCATTGTCTTCGAGGCTGAGACTTCAGTAGATTTGATCCTACAGTCTCTCTCCGACACTAGGAGTGGGTTCATCATGAACTATAATATATTGAACCAAGACCAAACTCTTGGAGAGTTGATGTCCACACTGCGCGAAGTAGAAAAAGAGCTCATAAAGGGCAAGAAACGCGAGGCGCACTTCGCTTCAACATCTCAGACTCCAAGGGCTTGGCCCAAGGCGACTGAAGGTGTAAAGAAGAAGAAGAAGAAGAAGAAGAAGAAAGGCAAGGCCAAATCGTCAAAACCTTCTTGGAAGGGTAAGGACAAATCCCAAGATGTATGTCTGTAGTGCGGGAAGCGGGGTCACTGGAAGCGTGACTGCCACGAGTACAAGGCACACATGAAGGAAATCAAAGTGGGCAAGGCACCGGGTTCAGGTATGTTTGTTATAGAAATAAACATGTCTACTATTAGTTTTAAAAATTGGATTTTTGATTCTGGTTGTGGTACTCATAAATGTACTGATGTGCAGGATCTGTATATTAGTAGAAGACTGGCCTCAGGAGAGATTGACCTCTGCGTTGGAAATGGGACACGAGTCGCCATTTTGGCCGTTGGCACTTTTGTTTTGGAACTGCCCTCGGGGCATGTACTTAAACTTACAGACTGTTATTATGTACATAGTTTGACTAGGAATATTATTTCTGTATCTCTGTTAGCCTAATGTGGGTATACTTTTGTATTTAGAAACACTAGGTGTTTTATGTATAAAAATGATATGGAAATTTCAACTGCTGATGTAAATAATGGTCTTTATATTTTGAATATGAATCAATCTCAAACATATAATGTAACAAACAAAAGGCTTAAAGTAAGTAACAAAGATGAAACTTATATGTGGCATTGTCGTCTGGGACACATAAACAAGACACGTATATCCACACTTTCGAAGAGTGGGTACTTGGACGGATTTGATCCAAATTCATATGACGTCTGCGAATCTTGTTTATTAGGCAAGATGCCTAAATCACATTTTAGCGGTAAAGGTGCACGTGCCACCGAACTGTTAGTCATCGTTCATAGTGACGTATGTGGGCCCATGTCTAGCAAGGCTAGAGGTGGATATGAATACTTCGTAACCTTTACGGATGATGCATCGCGTTATGGTTATGTGTATCTTATGAGACACAAGTCGGAAACCTTTGAGAAATTCAAAGAGTTTAGACACGAAGTAGAAAAACAGACCGGCAAAAGTATTAAGACATTACGGTCGGACCGTGGTGGCGAATACTTAAGCAATGAGTTTCTTGATTACTTGAAAGAATATGGTATTCTTTCACAGTGGACTCCTCCCGGAACACCGCAATTAAATGGTGTGTCCGAATGGAGAAACCGAACTTTGTTAGACATGATAAGGTCTATGATGAGTCGCACAGAGCTACCTATTTCCTTCTGGGGATATGCATTGAACAGTGCAATACTTATTTTGAATAAGGTTCCATCAAAGTCTGTTCAACAGACTCCGTATGAAATATGGACAGGAAAGAAACCAGGTTTCTCATCCCTGAAGATTTGGGGTTGCTGGGCATACGTCAAACGTTTGGAAGGTACCAAACTTGAACCCAAATCGGATAAATGCCTATTTGTAGGATATCCTAGGGAAACCAAAGGATATTACTTCTATCACCCACAAGAGAACAAAGTATTTTTTGCTCTACATGCGGTTTTCCTTGAGAAGGAATTCCTAAATGCATTGATAAGTGAGAGGAAAGTAGAACTCGATGAAAATCGAAGTGATACTGTTCGTGGCACAGAATCCTTAACGGAACAAGAACAGTTCATCAGGGATGAAACTGTTCCACAATCTTCGAATACACAAGGACCGCGTAGGTCGGAGAGAGTCAGAAAACAACCTTAGAGGTATGGGTTTCTGATCTCACCTCATGTGGATATTAATCTTATTGAGGAAGACGAACAGGCTACGTATGAGGAAGCGATACAAGATATCGACTCCAGTTTATGGCAAGATGCCATGAAGTCCGAAATGGATTCCATGTACACCAACCAAGTTTGGACACTAGTTGATGCACCAGAAGGCGTAAAGCCTATTGGTTGCAAATGGATCTTCAAGAAGAATACCGACATGGATGGCAACATTGTAGGCACTTCATTTTTGCATATAAGTCCTGATGATGAGTCTCGTATGGAGACACTACCTCTTTTTACTGTGGAACTCGCGGGAAACGGACGTCGGAAGGGAAGAGTCAAGAATTGACATTTTGTTGGATTTAATTCGCTGGAGTAGCTGCAGGTTCGCTTGTTGGACCTCCGTTTCAAAACACATACCAAGCCCAATCCAAATAATTAAAATATTTAAAACACATGTCACAAATTAAAATAATATCATTCCTAATTAAATCAAATCCAATTAAATTAAATTAAATCAAATTAAATAAATCACATACCAAAATTAAATAAAGTCAAATAAAATCCCATCAAAAGCTTTCCTAATTCACTTAAATTACATTCCCTAATTAAAAGATACAAACCAAATCATATCCGTAACTAAAAGAAAATAAATCAAATTTAATCAAATCACTTCCCTAATTAAAAGATTTTTCCTTATCAAATACTAATTAAAAATATCTCCCATTAATGCACAAATCCCTCTCATTCTCAAACAAGGAAAGTCCTCATCCCTTTTCCTATAAAAAGAACCTTTCACCAACACATTAAACCCTGGCCCATTCTCACGAAAAAATAAAGAAAATAACCCGGAGCTTCACCCTCTCTCTTCTCTCACGCATCAGCCTCTGCCTCCTCAAAATCAACGCACAGCCCCTTACATTGCCTCACTCTCAGCAACACCTGACCCACGAGAAGACCACACCTAGCTTTCACCACTCAGTGCATCAACAGATAGCCATCACTCACGCAAGCAGCCTTGCCAACCCCACTCACTCCCCTTCATTCCTCACGCCTAGCCCCCACGTAACAACTCCCACCTAGTCACGCACAACACCTGCCCTCATTCAAAACGTCCCTAAGCTCTTGCCTTCTCAACATCCATGTACACAAAAGCACTTGCCCTTATTCATCAGCCCCCACTCACACATTGCTGCCTCCCTCACGTTGCACCCACAATCAACGCAAAGCATCACTCCACTCACTGCCTTTCACAGCCGCACAAACCACCCACTGACCAGCCCTCATTGCATACCGAAAACACCCCCCAAACTACCTTTAATCTGCCGCAACTTACTGCCCCAAACTGCCTCAAATCAACCCCCTGAAACTGCCCAGAAACTGTTCTAAAACTGCATCAAAAAATTACCAAAAATAGTGACCAGAAAATACAGTAAAAATAGAGCAAAACGGAGTGAAAACAGTGGCCTAAACAGCGAAACAGCAAGTAAAAACATTGAACTAGTGAACCGTAAGAGTTACGGAGCATCAACCCTTCCGACGGTCGTGTAACGTGCTTTCGATAGACGACAAAAGAGGTTAGACCTGAGGGCACCCTTTTTATTTATTATCTTTTGTTTCTTTTATTTATTTTAATATATCTTCGCATGAGAGTCGTTAGTTGATTTGTGTTGTGGCCGTTGGGTGAATGAATATGTGTTATTTCTTATGGTATATCGGATGGAAACCCGGACGTAAATTCTATAGCCGAATCCGAATGGACGATATTGCGGTTTGTACTCGGGATATAATGCCACGTACTGCTTGAGAGATACACATATTTCATTCATCCAACGTTGTATTCGAGCATGATTAGGTTGCTAGTATGTTATTTATCTTAAACATGATTTAGTCGATAGTATCTTCTTTCTTTATGCATGATTAGGTTGTTTTATATCATATTAGGGACTTAATTTATATTTATGCTTAGATTATTATTTATTTTCTGCATTAGATAATTGAGCATGCTTGTGTGATGATTGTATGTTATTGCGTGTTTGCCGTTATGACAACTTACTTTGAAGCATGCGAACTTAGATATAGGTTCCATTATTATTCTTATGCATGCGAACTTAGGTGTACGCTATCTTTGAGCATACATGTTGAGTAGATTCGGTTAGTTTATTGCACAAATCATATCTTTATAAGAGACATAAGTAAGGGACCATTCCGAACCCGGTTTGAGGTCTTCCCTTGCGAGGGGTGAGTGCGGCCTTAAACCATATTTTCCCGGTTCACACCGGGTGGCGACTCCATGTTATTTCTCCGGTTTAGTTTCTCGCGAGCTATTCCGTACTCCCAACTAGGCCGCGAGCCTAGAACAGCGTCGCCGATTTCTGTGTCCTACAATCTGGCGACTCCACTGGGGATAGAGAATTGGCCCCGAAATCATGTCTTGTCATGTTTATGATTTGTGCTTTAGTTAACCATGTCTATAGTTGGTTGAAAGGGGTTTATTCAAATGCATTATTAAAGCCTGGTAATGGTTTGTTGTCTTTCTTCATTCACTACCTTTCTACGGGGAAAAGTTGTGAAGGCACCTAGATAATCATGTACTCGTAGCTTACTGTGATGGGCTAATTTGGAGGACTCGTTGTTTATTCCTGTCACCAAGCGATAAGAGCCTAAGAGGCTTGGGTATTTAAGAGAGTTCGCTCCACCCTCCCTCTGGGAATCTACAACGGGAAATCCATTTGACAGTCAGTCACGCACCTTAACTCGTTGGCACGTACCGTCAGGTATACAAAAGGTGCGCTCACTTGGTCGCTTGAACCCTTGAGTGGGGAGTCCTAGTTGTGGGCAATCCTTCGTCAACGAGAGCCTTTGTCTGACTCCTGTAAACCCACATGAGAACCTTAGTCGTAGAACTAATAAAAATGATTTATTTTGTGTTTATGTTTTGGACCATCGTCATTTGGATCCAGTTGGACCTTTTGTCAGAAGATGTGAACTTGTTGGGCCATTTAAACTCGGACGAGTTCATGTCCTTTGACAGTTGGGCCAAAAACTTCTAAAATGCCGATGGGCCACTTTTTGTATGGGTTTTTATCATTTGAAGTTGTTCAGCCATGTTATCGCAAAGTGTAAACCTGTTGGGCCTTTTTAACTAGGACAAGTTTGCACCGCTCAATAGTATGATTGAATACTTTAAAATGATAATGGGCCGAATTATATATTCCATACATCGCACGCATCTCATGCATACATACATCATGTTAACCCCGTGTCTTAAAAGCTATCATAGATATATGTTGGGTTAGAGAAGAAAAAAAGATTTGTCAAAAAGAGTTTAGCAAACATGGATATCTGGAAAGGAAACCGAGGAAAATAAAATTGTACGACAATGATAGAATGACCATGGTTGGCCCAAAAAAAATGAAAATGAAAAAAAAAGAGAAAAAGAAAAAGAAAAAGAAAATAAATTGTTTCTTAAGTCCTTAATAGTTAGGCATAAGTCCAATGATGAAATCATTTGCTTTAGGGTGAAATCTTTGAAATGATAAACTCTTGATGTGCTTTTATCTGATACTTTGAGTGATTGATCTATGTTAGACTCGTAAGCACTTCACTATAGGTTCTTAGCGGTGAAAACCTGAGTAGTTAGCAAGGTGACTAGTTGAAAAAATTGTAGGTCGGTGAATGACCATTTTCTTAGACGTCTATCTTGATTTACTTATGTTATGATGTGTGGTATGGTTGGAAATGAAATAAAAGTCTCTAAAGAAAAGAATTGAACCACCTATAAACAATAAGCGAGAAGCTACCCATGGGCGAGTATTAGGACCACCATGAGGAGAAATGCTACCTTAAAGGGTAGGTGTGTTGAAAACAAAAAGAGAAAGAAAAAAAAAAGAAAAGAAAAAAAAGAAGTTCAAAATGAAAAGAAAAAAGAAAAAGACAAAAGAGAAAGAAAACCTTACCACATGGAGCACATAAAAGCAACTGCAGGCATAATTGAGACATCTAGGTTGGTTTGACCCACCGATCCCAATTTTTTGACGAAATCATTAAGTTGGCTTACCTGGGGATGAATCTGCGAAGGAACTTTTGCACACACACACTTTGAGTCTGGCTTAGATCGTTTATTCAAAGATTTGGATTTGAGTTGCATTGAGTGTTTTGAAAGTTCTCTAGTTTCATTATTGAGCATTCTTTGAGGACAATGATATGTATAACTATGGGAACTATTTCGTAGCATGTAATATAGTATGATGATATGGAAGACCCACCATGTGGTTCATCTTGACCTAGTGCAAACATCGAAAAGCAGAAAGCTAAATCAAGAGTAGGGGCGACCAGTCTACCACCCAGCAAATAAGGGACACAATGAGATCTTGAGCCATGAGATGAAAGAGAACCAACTAATCACCAAAAGAGAACTGGCAGAAGAAAATTGTAAACATGCCCAGGGGGCGACTGAAGACATTTGTGGGCAAGAAGCACATAATAGCACAAGGAAGACCTAACCCATCGGAATAGGAAACACATTCATGCATACATGCATACACGTCATATACACGCAATCTTTGTCTTGTTTTTGTTCACGGGTTTTAAAGAAAATGAGAAATCGGAATTGCAAGCCAACCAAAAACAACATCATAGCATCATCAGTTTCGGGAATGAATCCCAGGCCCGAATCCCACACATCAGCAGAGTTTTAGAATGAATCCTAGGGTCGAGGCCCACATCAGTCAGAGTTTTAGAAAGAATCCGGGAATGAATCCTAGGGTCGAGGCCTATATCGTCAGTGTTTTGGGATGAATCCCAGGGTCGAGGCCCACATCGTCAGAGTTTTGGAATGAATCCCAGGGTCGAGGTCCACATTGTCAGAGTTTTGGAATGAATCCGGGAATGAATCCTAGGGTCGAGGCCCACATCAGTCAGAGTTTTGGAATGAATCCTAGGGTCGAGCCTATATTGTCAGAGTTTTGGAATGAATCCCATGGTCGAGGCCCACATTGTCAGAGTTTTGGAATGAATCCCAGGGTCGAGGCCCACATCGTCAGAGTTTTGGAATGAATCCGGGATGAATCCCAAGGTCGAGGCCCACATTTTCAGAGTTTTGGAATGAATCCCAGGGGAATGAATCCCAGGGCCGAGGCCCACCTTACCAGCAGCTTCGGGAATGGATCCCAGGGTCGAGGCCCACTTTCTCAGCAGTTTCGGGAATGAATTCCAGGGTTGAAGCCCACGTCAGTATCAATTTTGGGGATAAGTCCCAGGGTCGAGGCCCACATCAGTAGTTTTGGGGATGAGTCCCGGGGTCGAGGCCCATATCAGTATCAATTTGGGGCGAGGCCCACATCAGTATCAGTTTGAGGGTGAGGCCCACATAAGTATCAGTCTGAGGGTGAGGCCCGCATCAGTATCAGTCTAGGGTGAGGCCCACATCAGCATCAGTATCAAGTCTGGCCGGGTATGGCACTCTAGGGGCGAGGCCCACATCATTATCAGTATCAAGTCTGGCCGGGTATGACACTCTCGGAGTGAGGCCCACATCATTATCGGTATCAGTCTTGCCGGGTATGGCACTCTGGGGGCGAGGCCCACATTATTACCAATATCAGTTTTGCCGGGTATGGCACTCTGGGTATGGAGACATCGGTATCAGTTTTGCCGGGTATGACACTCCGGGTATGGAGACACATCATCAATTTTGCCGGGTATGGCACTCCAGGTGTGGAGACACGGCATCAGTTTTGCCAGGTACGGCACTCCAGGTATGGAGATATCACAGTGACGCCTCGGGTATGGGGTTTAGCATGCCAGGTACGGCACTCCGGGTGTGGAGATATCACTGCGACACCTCGGGTATGGGGTTTAGCTTTCCAAGTACGGCACTCTGGGTAGAGAGATATCACAGCGACACTCTAGGTATGGAGACACAACCGCGACACCTCGGTATGGGGTTTAGCACGTCAGGTACGTCACTCTGGGTATGAAGACATCAATGCGGCACTCTAGGTGTGGGGACACAACTGCAACACCTCAGGTATGGGGTTTAACTTGCCAGGTACGGCACTCCGGGTATGGAGATATCACTACAACACTCTAGGTATGGAGACGCAACCGCGACACCTCGGGTATGGGGTTTAGCACGCCAGGTACGGCACTCCGGGTATGGAGACATCACTGCGACACTCTAGGTGTGGAGACGCAACCGTGACACCTCGGGAATGGGGTTTAGCATGCCAGGTATGGCACTCCGGGTATGGAGACATCATTGCGGCACTCTGGGTACGCCATGTGGACTATCGTGGACTATTGTGGACTACCATGACACCCTAGGTGCGGATTTTAGCACGCCAGGTACAGTATGTGGACTATCGTGGACTATTGTGGACTACCACGACACCCTAGGTATGGGGTTTACCACGTCAGGTACGGTATGTGGACTATCATGGACTATTGTGGACTATGTGGACTACCGTGGACTATCGTCGAGTATTATGGACTACCGTGGACTACTGTGGAGTATTGTGGACTATGTGGACTACTGTAGACTACCGTGGAGTATTGTGGACTATGTGGACTACTGTGGACTATCGTGGAGTATTGTGGACTATGTGGACTACGTGGACTATCGTGGAGTATTGTGGACTATATGGACTACCGTAGACTATCGTGGAGTATTATGGACTACCGTGGACTACCGTGGAGTATTATGGACTATGTGGACTACCGTGGAGTATTATGGACTATGTGGACTACCGTGGACTACCGTGGACTATCGTGGAGTATTGTGGACTATGTGGACTACCGTGGACTATCATGGAGTATTGTGGACTATCTGGACTACCGTGGACTATCGTGGAGTATTGTGGACTATGTGGACTACCGTGGAGTATTGTGGACTACCGTGGACTATCGTGGAGTATTGTGGACTACCGTGAAGTCCTGTGGACTAGTGTGGACTATTGTGGACTACCGCGACACCCTAGGTACGGGGTTTAGCACGCCAGGATGGCACATCATCAATTCAGTTCAGAACAACAGGCAAGCCAAGTGGCAGCTGGCGAGCCAGGTAAGTGAAAATGCATTGCACGTACTTTGATAGGATTGTCATTGTCACACACTGCACAAGTCTCATCAAAGTGGGGGCGACTGTAGGCACTGCATTTTTGCATATAAGTCCCGATGATGAGTCTCATATGTAGACACTACCTCTTTTTATTGTGGAACTCGCGGGAAACGGACGTCGGAAGGGAAGAGTCAAGAATTGACATTTTGTTGGATTTAATTCGCTGGAGTAGCTGCAGGTTTGCTTGTTGGACCTCCGTTTCAAAACACTTACCAAGCCCAATCCAAATAATTAAAATATTTAAAACACATGTCACAAATTAAAATAATATCATTCCTAATTAAATCAAATCCAATTAAATTAAATTAAATTAAATCAAATTAAAAAATTAATTAAATAAATCACATACCAAATTAAATAAAGTCAAATAATATCCCATCAAAAGCTTTCATAATTCACTTAAATTACATTCCCTAATTAAAGATACAAACCAAATCATATCCCTAACTAAAGAGAATAAACCAAAATAAATCAAATCACTTCCCTAATTAAAAGATTTTTCCTTATCAAATACTAATTAAAAATATCTCCCATTAATGCACAAATCCTTCTCCTTCTCAAACAAGGAAAGTCCTCATCCCTTTTCCTATAAAAAGAACCCTTCACCAACACATTAAACCTTGGCTCATTCTCACGAAAACACAAAGAAAATAACATGGAGCTTCATCCTCTCTGTTCTCTCACGCATTAGCCCCTGCCTCCTCAAAATCAACGCATAGCCCCTCACATTGCCTCACTCTCGTCGGAACAACACCTGACCCACGAGAAGACCACACCTAGCTTTCACCACTCAGCGCATCAACAGATAGCCATCACTCACGCAAGCAGCCTCGCCAACCCCCCCACTCACCCACTTCGTTCCTCTCGCCTAGCCCCCACGTAACAACTCCCACCTAGTCACGCACAGCACCTGTCCTCATTCAAAACGTCCATAAGCCCTTGCCTTCTCAACATCAACGTACACAAAAGCACCTGCCCCTATTCATCCAGCCCCCACTCACACATTGATGCCTCCCTCACGTTTCACCAACAATCAACGCAAACCATCACTCCACTCACTACCTTTCACAGCCGCACAAACCACCCACTGACCAGCCCTCATTGCATACCGAAAACACCCCCCCAAACTACCTTTAAAACTACCGCAACTTACTGCCCCACACTGCCTCAAATAACCCCATGAAACTGTCCAGAAACTGTCCTAAAACTGCATCAAAAAATTACCAAAAATAGTGACCAGAAAATACAGTAAAAATTGCAGCAAAACGGAGTGAAAACAGTGGCCTAAACAGCGAAACACGAGTATAAACATTGAACCAGTGAACCGAAAGAGTTGTGGAGCATCAACCCTTCTGACGGTCGTGTAACGCGCTTTCGATAGACGACAAAAGAGGTTAGACCTGAGGGCACCCTTTTTATTTATTATCTTTCGTTTCTTTTATTTATTTTAATATATCTTCGCATGAGAGTTGTTAGTTGATTTGTGTTGTGGCTGTTGGGTGAATGGATATGTGTTATTTCTTGTGGTATATCGGATGGAAACCCGGACGTAAATTCTATAGCCGAATCCAAATGGACGGTAATTGCAGTTTGCACTCGGGATATAATGCCACGTACTCTGGCTTGAGAGATACACATATTTCATTCATCCAATGTTGTATTCGAGCATGATTAGGTTGCTAGTATGTTATTTATCTTAAAAATGATTTAGTTAGTCAATAGTATCTTCTTTCTTTATGCATGATTAGGTTTTTTATATCATATTAGGGACTTAATTTATATTTATGCTTAGATTCTTATTTATTTTCCGCATTAGATAATTGAGCATGCTTGTGTGATGATTGTATGTTATTGTGTGTTTACCATTATGACAACTTACCTTTGAAGCATGTGAACTTAGATATAGGTTCCATTATTATTATTATGCATGCGAACTTAGGTGTAGGCTATCTTTGAGCATACATGTTGAGTAGATTCGGTTAGTTTATTGCACAAATCATATCTTTACAAGTGACAAAAGTAAGGGACCATTCTGAACCCAACGGTTTGAGGTCTTCCCTTGCGAGGGGTGAGTGCGGCCTTAAACCATATTTTCCCGGTTCACACCGGGTGGCGACTCCATGTTATTTCTCCGGTTTAGTTCCCTGCGAGCTATTCCGTCTTCCCAACTAGGCCGCGAGCCTAGAAGAGCGTCACCGATTTCTGTGTCCTACAAACATACAAACATACAAAGCTAGGCTTGAAGCGAAAGGGTATCGTCAACGACATGGTGTCGATTATGATGAAACTTTTTCACCCGTTGTCAAGATTAAATTCATTCGGATAATGCTTGCTATTGCTGCATATTTCGATTATGAGATATGACAGATGGACGTCAAAACCGATTTCCTTAACGAAAACCTTTTGGAGGATGTTTATATGCAACAGCCTGATGGTTTTTTCGTACTAAGACTTGCAAACAAGGTTTGTAAGTTAAATCGATCCTTTTATGGATTGAAGCAAACATCGCGTTCTTGGAACCAACGTTTTGATGAGATCATAAAAGAATATGATTTCGTTCAAAACGATGATGATCCTTGTGTATATAAGAAGATTAGTGGGAGCGCACTGACATTCATTATCATTTACGTTGATGATGTATTCTTTTGGCAATGACATTTCCATGTTAACGTCGGTGAAAGCTTGGTTTTCATTAAAATTCTCCATGAAGGATCTAGGAGAAGCAGCTTTTATTCTAGGAATAAAGATCTACCAAGATAGATCTAGAAAGATGCTGGACTCTCCCAAAGCACGTACATTGACAAAGTGTTGAAGAGATTCAACATGGATCAGTCCAAGAAGGGACAGTTCCAGTGTCACATGGCGTCACTCTATCTAAGGATATTTGTCCTAAAACTCAAGATGAGAGAGACAACATGAGTCGGATATCGTTCGCCTCGGTAGTCGGATCGATCATGTATGCCATGATATGTACGTGACCTGATGTCTCGTATGCTTTGAGCATGTGTAGTCGCTATCAGGCCGATTCAGGTGATGGTCACTGGATGGCGGTTAAGAATATCCTAAAGTATCTTAGATGAACTAAGGATGTTTTCTTAATCTATGGAGATGGAGAACTTGAGGTAACTGGGTATACCGATGCAAGTTTCCAAACCGATAAAGATGACTACAAGTCGCAATCCAGGTACATATTTTGTTTGAATAACGGAGCAGTAAGCTGGAAATCTTCCAAGCAAGAGACTTTTTCCGATTCAACAACTGAACGGAGTATATTACTACAGCAGAAGCAGCCAAAAGGGCAGTTTGGATCCGTAAATTCCTAATTGGATTAGGAGTAGTTCCGTTAGCAGCTGAGCCCGTTCCATTGTATTATGACAATAACGGGGCTATAGCACAACCTAGGAACCGCCAGTCTCATCAACGATCCAAGCATATTCTTCGACGTTTTCATATAATTCGTGGAGATCATATATCGTGGCGATATGAAGATCAAAAGGTCGCATCAGAGGACAACATAGCAGATCCGCTGACGAAAGCTATTCCTCTGCAAAAGTTTGAGCGACATGTACATAGTTCAGGTGTTAGATGCTTGAGTGACTGGCTATAGGACAAGTGGGAGATTTTTGGACAATTATGACCCATAGCATCACTATTTGTAAAAGACATTATGGTTTTGTACAAATTAACTATGTAGCAATGGAAATTGCATTTTATCATTTTGTAATTTGATTACTTTAATATATAAATGATAAAAGTCCTTATGATTAGTTCCGGATTACAAGATATGAGACAGTATCAATCCATAACGGTTTAACCATTAAATATCCTTAGTCGTAGTATTATCGAGACTGGACATCGATAATGCGGAATAGACTAGTATTGCACTGTGCGTGTTATAAAAGCGTAACATCATAGTTCTCATATATTAAGTATTGGATACTTATGCAAGTGTGATAGGAGGTTGTGTTTAACGATGGTACGGAAATAGCTTCACTCTGGATAGACCCCACGAAATCCCATTGGTAGTATGACTATGTGTCTATGGTAATCCGCATCAGGGTAGGTGTATGGTCTTAACCTGAGACTTGCATCGCTAGTACTTGCGATCGGATAACAATATGCTTTGGTTTTGGTCGTCCATGACTTTAACAGGTCCTGTGTACGCCTCTTCTGGGTTTATTGAGAATCGTAGTGTATTGGGTGTGATGTCAGACGGAAGTATCACTTCAGTTATATGGAGATGATGATCACGCAGGATACAGAACTAGTACTCTAATTGGTTGCAACCTCGGATAATATTACAAGGTCATGATTATCCGATTAAATAGACTAGTTGCTTGTGATCCGATATATGCTTCGTACGGGGCAGACATTATTCCAGCCCAGGCCTTGCATGTGACATCTGATACTAGATCGCAATACGCAATTGTAGGAGTTTCTATAGGTCCCAAGATCAAAACTCAAGCATGAATCATAAGCGAATACAACGACGGAAGTGCGGAATACTTACATCGAGCGGTTGAGAGGACGAGGAGGCCACGAAGACGCCAAAAAACTGCTCACTGCCTCACTGCAATGTGCGCCCACTGCTGCAGATTTGGCTTCTGTTTTGTGCCATTTTGAACAAGAAAAACGAGCTCCAAGCTTCATCAAAATGTTCCTTGCTCATGGGTATA